>CAUYPK010122655.1:0-48438 GCA_963574355.1 Loris lydekkerianus
ACAGCTCACACAACCTCAAACTCTTGGGCTTAAGCAATTCTCTTGCCTCAGCCTCCCAAGTAGCTAGGACTACAGGCACCCACCATGACGCCCGACTATTTTGTTGTTGTTCTTGTTGTAGTTGTCATTGTTTGGCAGGTCCAGGCAGGGTTCGAACCTGCCACCTCTGGTGTATGTGGCTGGCACCCTAGCTGTTGAGCTATAGGCACCAAGCCGAAAGTTGCATTTTCTTACAGCTGTATAGGCAGAGTTCCTGTACTCTACTTTTATGGATATTTTGAACATTTCCATAATGAAAAATGTTTGTAAGCAACAGCAGTTAAGCCCTAGGATCCTTTTCTCCATGTTACAATGTCAGGCATCTGTCTCCCACATGGCATTGGGCTGAAAGTTTGTATTATAAAGGGTAGGAAAGGGCAGATGGTTTGAGAAATAGCAGGCAAGTAAGAGTCCTCAATTTGTGTGGTGGGATCTCACAATCAACAAGAAAATTTGTGGCCGGTTGCAGTGGTTCACACCTATAATCCAGGAAACCAAGGTGGGTGGATTGCCTGAGCTCGGGAGTTCAAGACCAGCCTGAGCAAGAGAGTCCCCCCACCCCTCTTTCTCCACTAAAATTAGAAAAAGTAGCTGGGTGTAGAGATGTACACTTGTAGTCCCAAGAGGCTGAGGTAAGAGGATTGCTCAAGCCCAAGAGTTGGAGGTTGCTGTGAACTATGACACCATAGCACTCTATCAGGCCAATAGACTATGTCTCAAAAAAAGAAAAAAGAAAAGTTACTGTTAATTTCTTCCATGATAGTTTCATTTTCTTCCAAACCTCAGCTAAAGAAACTGTAAGATCTTTCAATGTAGCGTCAACAACCTATCCAAAGTCTGTCTAAGATAAGTAAGTTTTAAAATCTTATACAACCTTTGTCCTCTGGCTAGACTAATGAAAGTTGTGTTTGGTATAAAAGAACAAATTTTCATTTTCATTCAAGCCCCACCTTTGAGCATAATCCAACAATAGTGCTCAAAGTTAGCCTATAGTATCTCTACTGCAGGCGGTTAAGGAGACAACCCAACTGAACAACAGACAGTTTACCAACCATGAACAGACTGAAAAATGGTATGACAGGCTAGGCACGGTGACTCATGCCTGTTATCCTAGCACTCTGGGAGGCTGAGGCAGGTGGATTGCCTATGCTCAGGTGTTTGAGAACAGCCTGAGTAAGAGTGAGACACCATCTCTACTAAAAACAGGAAAAAAAAAAAAAAAGTAGCTGGGCATTGTGGTGGGTGCCTGTAGTCCCAACTACTCTGGGGCTGAAGCAGGAGGAAACTCAAACCTGGAGTTTGAGGTTGCTGTGAGCCAGGCTGACACCATGGCACTCTAGCCTGGGCAACAGAGCCAGACTCTGCAATTGAAAATTGTATTTTGTCTACAAAATACAAAAGATGTTGTGAATATAGCACTGATGATGATATGCATCATTATTTTCTAAATGTGATTTGTGGACAAAAGAGCTAGCTTTTTAAAGTTTGTACTTTGTGCAATTACTCAGTTAATAAACCATGGTAACTGAAGTATGAACTGTGTTGTCAGGGGACTATTGTTCACCTCAACCAAAGTAACTGAAAACTGTGCCTATTGGACCCATGCAAAGGAAAGACTAAGGAGGTTAAAATACATAGCGACCACAACCCCCACTGAGTCCCTGAACTTTGAGCAGTCTGGCTTTTACCCTCCCAAGTTTTCCCTGGGGCTCCTCCCGCAAACTGTTCAGTCAGACCACTCTATGTGAAGGTTTCTCAACCTCAGCATCATTCAAAATTCAGCCCAGATAATTCTTTATTGGGAGGCTGCCCCATGCACTGTAGATGTTTATGGCAGGAACATGGATTTAAACTGTGGAAGTCCATTTATACCAAGATTTTCTTCCACCCCTGCCCTCAAAACAGCAAGACCAACCCCTCCTCTTCCTCCTTTGCCCACTCAAAGTAAGATGATGAGGGTGGAGACCTTTATGATTCACTTCCATATAATGAATAGTAAATGTGTTTTCTCTTTTGATTTTCTAACATTTTTTCTCTACCTTAGTTTCTTGTAAGAATATAGTATATGTAATAACACATAATATACAAAGTACCGTATATACTCAAGTATAAACCGAGTTTTTCCCGGCACAAAATTTGTGCCGAAAAACCTGAACTCGGCACAAATTTTGCACTGAAAAAACTCAGCTTATACTCGAGTATATACGGTATGTACTAATTCACAAATTATGTAATTGGTAAGCCTTCTGGTCAATAGTAGGCGACTGTTAAGTTTTGGTGGGTTATAAATGGCTTTTCAATTGCAGAGGAGGGGTGACCTCCTCTGCAATTCAAGGGTCAACTGTAATATCAAAGCTGCAAACAATGTACATAAAATAAAAGTTATAGTAAAACAGTAAAATAAAATAGTTCATTCAAACAGGAAAGATTTGGCTGTTAAAAACCATTAGTAGATCTATGTATGCTAACTTGAAAATGTCTCTGCTATACTTTAAAAAGGAATATGTCAAATTGCTATAATAGTCTCCTATGGAATAAGGTTATGCACATTTTGGGGCCACAAGAAACAGGGTGGGGTGGAGAAATCTAGGTTGCAGAGCAGCTCTCACTTGTTAAGACATTCACATTCTCCTAAGAATGGCATAAGGCTAACGAAACCCAGATGATTCAAATACAAACAAAAACCACATGAACAAATTCTCTAAAAACTGTAGGCTTTTTTATTCAGTTAAGAGGTAGACAGATGAACATGGAAGGCTGTCCCATTTAACTTGCTCAGAGTTCAAATTCCACTCATTCATCTATCCCACACTGCCAGAAATCTTAAAGAATGAACCAAGATTGCCCAAAGGCCTTTTCTTCTTACTTCTTCTTAGCAATAGTCAATGAACTGCTTGCAAAGAACTTACAAACCTAAATTTCCACTGTGTTCAAAGAACTTCATCCCTCTAAGAAATTCCCACATATGCCAATACAACCTGCCACTTCCGATAGGAGGACAGAGTACCAATGACTCTATTTTGTAAGCGACTACAATGGAAGCTTAAGTACATTTTTTTGTTGTTTAATCCCTGTGCATGTTAGGGCAGAAGCTGGTGAAACCAACAAAGCAAAGTACACTCTGTCATGGCTCTGCAGGTTTAAAAAAAAAAAAAAAAAATCACAAGTTATATTCCGAGACAACATCAAAACATAATGGAATTGAAGCCTGATACAAAAGTAGAGAAATATGTACAGGAATTCACAGCCCAGAAGGAAAGGGGACCTCAGTAGGAACCAGTGGAAACCTGGCTCTTGTACATAGCTAATTTTGAGACAAGTCATATTTAGCACAAAAGCAATTATAGCACAAGTAACACTTCCCTCCCCTGGCTCCCAAACTTTAAAGACTCTCATCAGTCTTCAGTAACACTGTCATCATTATGCAAGGGAGCAGGAATGGGTAAGGTGGTCTCAACATGGATGCAAATTTTAATCTTGAACAGCTTCACACTCTGAAGATGACATACTTGAAGACTGCCATGATGGCAGCACTGATAACACCAGAAATGGGGACTGTGACAAACCAGGCCATAAAAATGTTACGAAAAAGTCGCCAATCAACGGCCTTCTTGGATCGGAGCCAGCCAACAGATACAACAGAGCCCACCTAGGGAAGAAACAGACCAAAGCAACTAATTACTGAAGTGTCAAAGGTATTCTGCTAATAGATACCTGAGACCCGATTAGACAAGATGCCCCACACAACTGGATGAGACCAAGTCCATAAAAGCCAGCCTGTAACAAATTAAGATTACTTGTGGGAAGATGAAGGTAATATAAAAATCTCATTATTAAATCTGTACTACCTACGGTAAAATATGACACATTAAGAACAAGTCCTTCTTCCCTTCTGAACTACCACAACTTAATGAACATGTTTTGCTTTTAATAATAAATTAAGTTGGGCCAGGTGTGGTGACTCACCTCTCTAATCCTAGCACTCTGGAAGCCAAGGAGGGTGGACTGCCTGAGCTCAGGAGTTCAGTACCAGCCTGAGCCAGAGTGAAACCTCATCTCTAAAAATAACCAGGTGTTGTGGCAAGTACCTGTAGTCCCTGCTACTTGGGAAGCTAAGACAAGTGAATCGCTTGAGCCCAGAGTTTGAGGTTGCTGTGAGCTGTGACGCCACAGCACTCTACCAAGGACAACAAAGTAAGGCTATCTCCCCCCCCCCCAGAATTAATTAAGTTTTAGGTTTTCCAAAGACCATTTAGAAGGAAGCTGATATTAAAACCAAAAAGGTGGCTGGGCACAGTGGCTCATGCCTCCATGAGGCCAAGGAGGATAGAATGTTTGACTTCAGGAGTTCGTGACCAGCATGAGCAAAAAGCAAGACCCCCATCTCTACTAAAAACTGGGCAACACCTGTGGCTCAAAGGAGTAGGGTGCCGGCCCCATATGCCAGAGGTGGCGGGTTCAAACCCAGTCCTGGCCAAAACCTGCAAAAAACAAATAGAAAAACTGAAGCAAGAGGATCACTTGAGCCTGAGTTGGAGGTTGCTGTGAGCTATGATGCCATAGCACTCTATCCAGGGTGACAGCTTGAGTCTCTATTTCAAATTTAAAAAAAAAAAAAAAGGAAGAAAGAAAACTGAAAAAGGCAAATGCTGGCTAGGCAGTGTGGCTCATGCCTATATCCTACCACTCTGGAAGGCCAAGTCAGGTGTATTGCTTGAACTCAGGAGTTGGGGACCAGGCTGAGCAAGAGTGTGACCCCATCTCTACTAAAAATAAAAAAACTAGCCAGGTATCGTGGAAGGAGCCTATAGTTCCAGCTACTCAGGAGGCTGAGGGCAACAGAGTGAGACTGTCTCAAAAAAATGTAAATAAATAAATAGACAAATGCCAGCAGAGACATCTTGGTAGAAAAGGGATGACTCAGCAATTTAAATTCTCTTAAGGAAGCCAGTTTCTTCCTTATCCTATAATTAAAATGGTCACCAAGCACCTTAAGATTGAATATATCTCTCAGTACTTTAATCCTGAGAGGTCCTGCTTTCTGTAAACACCCTACCCTTCCAATAGTCCAACAAGCCTCAGGGACTTATTAAAACCAGCCCTTCAGCCACTACAAATGGTAGCAAAAACTCACCCGGTCAGAATTAAATAGCTAGCCAGCCTATCAGCACACATACCCAGACTGCTAAAAAGAATGTAATAGTCCTAAGTAGAAATGCTCAAGATTAAAAAAATTTAGAAAGCTAATGAATGCAATGAGGATTAAGTAACCCAGGAAGAGGTTCAGGGCCAGAAATCATACCTAGCTCTAAATAAAAGAACTTTTCCATTATTTGATGAGAATATATGCTTAACTGCTTAAATAGACACATGAAATTGAAAAATATAAGGCTGTATGCTCATCATTTTTTCTAAATTTATAAATTCTTCAGGATTCCAACAACTGCAAAAAACTTTCTAAATCAAAGAATCAAAGTAAAAAAAATCTCACATTATTAGAACCATTCAAAAGACATATAACATTTATATTACACTTACTTTACAATGTGTTGTACTGATGGGCAGGCCAATATTTGATGCGATTACCACAGTAAGGGCAGATGCCAGTTCAATACTGAAGCCACTATAGACATAAAAAGATTACAGTCAAGAATGTAGGCATTTTTTTTTTTTTTTGATAAGCTAACACTACCTCAAGTTAACAGAATTCTGCTTTGTTCTACTCAGTGTCAAAACCTCCACTAATACCTTTATTTGCTGTAACTTCCAAAATCTATTCCTGAAATAAGGCCAAGGGATGCCCACTTTCCTTATTCCAAGGTTTAAAGTTCTATATTCTTCTAGAAGTCCATTATTAATGAAAGCCTTCACTTTTATTTTGAAAAATTTAGTGAATAAAATGTGTGACCAAAATGTTTAAGGGCCACACAGTAAGCAACATGCAGAAAAGTTCACACCAACAATAACATTAGGAACTTAAAATAAATTCAGTTACTTTAACTAGAGAGATCTGTGTGCTAGCATTCTACAGTATGAGATATCCAAAGAAAATGAGCACCCCCCTCCCTAAGACCTGCTTTACCGACTTACCTAGAGGGTGTGATTGGCGTCAGATCCTTCCCCATGGTCTGGATAACTCTTCTCCCCCAAACCCACAGGCCAATACAGATACCAACACCACCATAGAGTAAAAGCCATATGGGTGTTGCCACTTTTGAAGAAACATCTCCTGTTTCATGAACCAGATATAAAGCAACCAGAGGACCGATGGCATTGCTAGAAGAAAAACAAGAGGGAAAGTGATTTTTTCAGGTAGAACTAGAGCTTAGCAGGATCTAAGTTGCTGAATGACTTACTAAACTATCTATAAAATACAACTTTCAACCTTATTTAGCAAAGGAGCCTTTTTTTAATTTTTTTTTTCTTTTGGCCAGGGTTTGAACCCACCACCTCCGGTATATGGGGCCGGCACCCTACTCCTTTGAGCCACAGGCACCACACTAGGAGTTTTTTTTTTTTTCTTAGTCTCACTATGTTGCCCTCAGTATAGTGCCATGGCATCACAGCAACCTCAAACTATTGGGCTTAAGCAATTCCCTTGCCTCAGCCTCCCAAGTAGCTGGGACTATAGGTACCCGCCACGTTGCCGGGCTATTTTTTGGGTGTAGTTGTCATAGTTAACAGCCTGGGCTGGGTTCGCTCCTGCCAGCCTCCGTGTACGTGCCTGGTGCTGTAACCACTACACTATGAGCACCAAGCCGCAAAGGAGCTTTTGAAAAAAATGAATGAGTGGCTCATGCCTGTAATCCCAGCACTTGGGAGACCAAAGCGGTGGATTGCCTGAGCTCACAGCTCAATCTGAACCACAGCAAGACCCCATCTCTAAAAAATAGCCAGGTGGTGTGGCGGGCGCCTATAGTCCCAGCTATTCAGGAGTCTGAGCAAGAGAATCACTTGAGCCCACGAGTTTGAGGTTGCTGTGAGCTAGGATGCTACAGCACTCTACCAAGGATGACCAAGTGAGACTCTCCAAAAAAAAGAAAATGAATGGGACCCCAAAATATGTAACAGAAAAAATTGAATGAAGAGTTTGAGGTTGCTGTGAGCTAGGATGCCACAGCACTCTACCAAGGATGACCAAATTAGACTCTCCAAAAAAAAAAAAGAAAATGAATGGGACCCCAACATATGTAACAGAAAAAATTGAATGAAGCTCTGATGGAGGGAGTCCCACACACGCAGTGCCTCTTTCCTCTGACAAGGAGCTTAAATCAACTCTCAAGTCCCATCAACAGTTTTCAAACTACTGAATCAAGGCAAATGACCTATAGAGTTACTCTAGGGCAGAGATTTTAAGTTTTTCATCTTATACCCCACAATATACTATCAAAGAACTAGATGCTATCTTGCTAAACAAAAAGCTTCTCTATGAAAAACATCTCTGTCTATATTACACAGAGAAATAAAGTTAGAAATACTCTGTAATTCCTCTAAGAATAAAATTTTACTAAGTCAAGTGGCACCTGCAGCACAGTGAGTAGGGCACCAGCCCCATATATGGAAGGTGGTAGGTTAGAACCCGGCCCTGGCCAAACTGCAACAACAAAAAAATAGCCAGGCATTGTGGCGGGCGCCTGTGGTCCAAGCTACTTGGGAGGCTAAAGCAAGAGAATCACTTAAGCCCAAGAGCTGGAGGTTGCTGCGAGCTGTGACACCATAGCTCTCTACCAAGGATGACAGAGTGAGACTCTGTCTCTAAAAAAAAAAAAATTTTTTTACTAAGTCAGTAATTGCTATGACCTCACACATCCTATCTAAATTATTCAATGTCCCCTGGGTGTTGTGAGTACCAGTACAACAACCACAGGCTTATAAAAAAGATAAGATGGTTTAGAAACAGTCAGCAATGTAAGAGTCACTTAACTGACCTGACATCATTGCCACCATGGGCAAAGGATCCAAAGCAGGCTGTAAGGATCTGTAGGAACTGAAAGAGGAGAGAGACTTCAGGCTTATCCTGGTCATACCATTCTTCTAGAGAACTACTACTTCCTTTTCTGTCACCCAGACCCATCTCTGCCTTGACACTCATGTCCATTTCAGACGCTGAATGAAGGTCAGACACAGCATTGCAGTAACTGGTGTAACTGTCCATTCGAATTCGCTTCTTGGAGTCCGTGTTAGGCCATGTCAGCTTCTCTATTTCTTCACCCTTCTGTTCACTTTCTTTGGCACGGAATGAATCGAGAGGCATGCCACATATCGCCATGGTATATGAAGTGTAGCTATTATTGCGCCTCAAGGGTTTGTCACCAGAGTCCCCCATGCAGTCTCCCACCTTGGCAAGATGTAATTTATGAAGCAGCTCTTTGTACAAGCCAGAATCTTTATGCACAGTGTGATACTGATAGTGGCCACTTGAGTTTATCTGGTTGCTGACAGTTTGATTGAACTGAACAAGGTTCCCATTAGGCAACTCCACTGTACCTAGCCAAGAAAAAAAA
The DNA here is from genome assembly GCA_963574355.1 of Loris lydekkerianus. Lineage (NCBI taxonomy): Eukaryota > Metazoa > Chordata > Mammalia > Primates > Lorisidae > Loris > Loris lydekkerianus. The sequence goes on from CAUYPK010122655.1 coordinate 8,544, forward strand.
GTAACATTCAATACAAAAAGCACCAACTCCAAAACAGTAAGCTTTCCAACCACTAGTGCTAACAAAATGAAATTAGGATTCCCAACTCACCATTATTGGTGCTGTCTGTGCTGGTTTCCTCTTTCAAGTCCATGCTGGGAAGCCTCTCCCGTTCTGGAGCCTCCTCCAAGTCTCCAAGTTTGAATGAAACTGTTCTCTCCTCCACCACAGCCCAGAGGGGCACAGTGGCTGACCCTACCTCCGAAACAGGATTCCTGTTTTCATCATCACCAAGAGACAACTTTGTTTCTTCATGGTCTTCTTTCGAACTATTCTTTTTTTCCATTAAGGGGCTTTCAGAAGGACTAGATTTAATTTCTCCTAGGAAACAAAAGGGGTTTGGGTTTGGTTTTGACCATATCTCCTTTTTCTCCCACCCTAAAATATCTACTCAAATAAGAATGTATGTAAACTTAAGTTACAATTCAGGATAATTTTCTCATATGCTTTATTATTTGCTAGCAAGTCATCTTTCACTTGAGAACAAACCAGCAATGCAGAATACCCTATACTAGGGGTCCCAGACTTTTTCTGGAAAGAGCCAGACAGTAAATATTTTAGGTTTTGCAGGCTTTTGCTGCAGGTTCTTATTTTTATTTTTACAACCCTTTACAAATGTTAAGAACCCTTCTTAGCTCCCTGCTGACCCATTCTGTAGTGGGAGGTAATTCAAACAGGGGCCTGATAGACTAAAAATCTGAACTGCACCTAATTTATGTTTGTTTAAGAGAAAAAAAAAAAAAAATCCAAATTTCAGTATGAGAGTTCAAGCAAAGTGACACACTCAACACAGGCAACTGAAGATGACAACTTTAATTTCTATTTCTAAACAACTGTGAAATGCCATGAACAGACCAAAATATCTTCTGCTATCAAACGAGCGCTCTCAGTATCGACCTACATGTTCAGGTACCTCAGTCAAACTAAAGACTAGCATTAAAGAAGACTTGTCTCATCTCCCAGACTGAGGGAAAAATGAGGTCAGACAGTCCTGAAAGCCTTGTTCCCACCATGCACTTGACACAGCCAGACTAGCAGAGAACTCTCAGAGGCTCCTCAGTTCAGCTGCAGTGACGCAGCATTCTTCCTAATGCCACTGCAGTCTGTGCATCCCTCAGCTTCTAAAGAAACTTTAACTTGCTAAACTAGCGTTACATAGATGAAAACTGACCAAAATTTACTTGGTATTTACATTACAATACAATGTGCTGTAATGGCCTAAACAATTTCCTCACCTGTTAGTTCAGTATCTCTACTTCAAGAATGTAGACTACAACTCTAGCCCAAATATAATACAACGTATACATGTATTCTAGCACATATACAGCATATGCACATTAGCCTTAGCTTTGTCTCTCACAATCTGAAACTATACGTACAAGTAGTTGGAAGCAAAGATTTCCTCTAAGAAAATATTATGTACCTACCTACGCCTTATTTCTCATTATAGTACCCTTATGTTTCTCAAATAATAGATGCAACAATTCTCTATCATGTCACTGGCAACTGACCAAGGTACATTGAGAAACAAATCAAACACCCAGCTTATTCTATGGCATAGGTCAAATATTCTTTATGACTGGGTCTCAGGTCATTTTAAGTCCATTTAGGAATAGTTTGAACAAACCCACATCCTCAAAGTTCCCTCTAAAATCTTACTTTGCCAATCTATCCAAGTAATAGATTTTTACAGATGGCCAAACAAAAGATAAATAAGCACATTAAACTTCTGCTATTACTTACGCTCGATTTTTCTCTTCATCCTGGGACATACAAAGAACCAGACGATAAGCGCACAGAAAACTGCGCATCCCACCGAGATGAGGATGGTACCCCACAGAGGAAGCTTGTCAAAGCCCAGCACTAGGAGATAAAATGGTGCATCTTGAAAACCCCAGGGCAACAGCCCCTTGCAAAACTGTGTAAACCCTCCTCGGGTACTGAGGGGTCCCCAAGCCAGCCCATTACCCTTACCAACCACTGGCAGCTTTATTTACACAGGATGTCCTGTGCTAACGGCCACACAAATTTGAGAGAAAGATCCAATGATCATCTGAAACCCACACCAGCCTGGCCCACTTAAAACACCTCCTAGACTCAAGTGTCCTAAGCTTTTTCATATGGTTTTCCTTTTACTTTAAAAGACAGTAAGAATCACTATACTCTGAAGACCTGTGACTATAGCTATGTAAAAAACAGAAGCATTCCACTCCCCAGCTCCTGATCCCAAGAGCCATAATTAACACTGATACACATAAATTTACTTTAATCATAAAAAAGGGAAGTGCCCCAGTAGTCAGTGACATTTGTTTTGCTGATAGAATTCCCCCTGTGGAAAAGGTGTAACATCTATTGTAATAGTTCTCAGTAAAATCCTTTGACAAAATTATCTCTTTGAAAGCATTATCAAACTAACATACAGAATTCCAAAAATAATAGTTTAAAAAATTTTGTCTTTCACAAAAGAGCAAGTTTAGTGGCAAATGCACTAAGAAGCCACCTTAAAAAAAAAGACTTGCCTAGTAACAGGTTTCATATGGCTTACATAATATTAATCATTATGTACTTGTCACTTACATGCCAAGAGGCTCCAAATTATTAGCCTGTGCTAAACAGAAAGCAAACAGCTAAAGTCTAAAACATGTCATAATGATCTGTAGTTGATCCAGGAATAGCTTAGTTATTCCTGCTTGTTTGCTTTATTTGCTTTTTATACATTAAATTACATACTCCTCAACTTACAATGGAGTTACGTACTTATAAGCCCATCATAAAGTCAACAGACCATTAAGCAAACCACTGTAAATCAGGAACCATCTATACTTATACAATGGAAATTCTATCACACTCAAAAATGATTAGTCTTTAAAAATGAGATTTTTTTTTTTCTTTTTTGAGACAGAGTCTCACTATGTCACCCTGGGTAGAGTGCCATGGCATCACAGTTCACAACAACCTCTAACTCTTGGGCTTAAGCAATCCTCTTGCCTCAGCCTCCAAGTAGCTGGGACTACAGGCACCTGTCACAACACCTGGCTATTTTTGGGTTGCAGTTGTTAGCTGGCCCAGGCCGGGTTTGAACTTGCTGCCATAACCTCTGTGCTATGGATGCTGAGCCAAAATGAGATATTTGTTAAGAAAGAAATTAAACTGAGGTCCCTCCAACACAAAAATTCTATAATGACTGTAAGTCTTTTCATTTTAATTTCTGCTTTCAGGGCGGCGCCTGTGGCTCAGTGAGTAGGACGCCAGCTCTATATACTGAGGGTGGCAGTTCACACCAGGCCCCGGCCAAACAACTACAAAAAAATAGCTGGGGGTTGTGGCGGGTACCTGTAGTGCTGAGGCAAGAGAATCACCTAAACCCAAGAGCTGGAGATTGCTGTTAGCTGTGACGCCACAGCTCTTTACCCAGGGCAACGTAAGACTCTGTCTCTTAAAAAAAAAAAAAAAATTCTGCTTTCAATTTTAATTGTGTAGTTGTACAAAAATATACATAAAATTTAATTGTCCCTATCAAAATTTCTCTATATTCCACGCCAAAGGAGAAATAAAGTTTTTCTTATAAAATGATGTGTAAAGGACAAAACAAAGACATCAAAATTTCTCATTTTCAAAACAACAAATTTCTCTAATTTTACTTAATCACAAGCTTTGCTACTACCACACAAACCATCTGTACTTAGAAGTCTCATTTTAGTTTATCATTAAGAATTCAATGTACAACAGAATGAAATTTTTTAAAAAGAGTCTTACTTTGTCACCCTTGGTAGAGTGCTATCACAGCTCACAGCAACCTTAAAACACTTGGGCTCAGGCGATCCTCTTGCCTCACAACCTCTCAAGTAGCTGGGACTACAGGCACCTACTACTACGTCTGGCTAGTTTTTCTATTTTTAGTAGAGATGGGGTCTTGCTTTTACTCAAGCTGGTCTTGAACTCCTAAGCTTAAAACGTCTAACTTCCTCCACCTCCCAGAGTGCTAGAATCACAGGCATGAGCCATCTCTGTGGCCAGCCAATAGAATGAAAATTTGTCATACAAACTTCTCTTCACCTGCACAGAAAGTTCAGTAACCAGTAACCCCAAAGTAAGAAAAATATTCTCATAAAGTCTCTTTCCTCGATTATTTCAAGAACAAAGGCAAGATTAAAAACACTTAGCTAATGCCATTTTTGGCCAGCAGCTTATTATTTCAGTGAGGTTTAAAAAAGAAAGTCATGACCCATTAGTCCGAAATGGAGTAATGGTGAAGGGGGGCGGGGGGGGGAGAATTAAGAATTAAAATAACTAAAAAGAAAATTTAAAAATATGAATGCATAGCACATAAGGGTAAGTGGCTTCATGACAGTTAATCTTTCTCTCTATATATATGCCCTGTATTTGTTTAGTCAGAAGAATAGAACCCACTGACTACGTATTTGTAGTCACAGACTATCAAGCTAAATGAGCCTTTGTAGATACCAAAACCATATGTCCTGCCTATTATCAATCTTTTGTAGTTGCTAAAATGAACACACAGCACCACAATTTAATCCATGCTTTGTCATACTCCCAAACTTCAAAATAATATTTACATGCTCATAGATTATTTTTCTTCTTAGCTGCATGAATTCTAATTCCAAGTGCACTTAGAGCAAATGTTAAACATCTCAACTCTTCTCATTCAATAGCAGATTAAAGGTAGTAAATTTAGTACTTAGAAATAAAAGAAGCTCCATTTGGGAGAGAAAAATGAGAATATCCAGCAAACCAGTCCTCAACAACTGATTATTGAAGACCAGATATAACTAATGATTCTTCAGCAGTTGAGGTCAGTATCAATTCCAGATTTTTGGCATAGATAGGAGAAAAGGAAGGAGAAGATCATATTATCGATGGATCCTGTGAAGACTAAAGAGGAAAGGTCTGTAGTGATTTAGAATCTGAGCAGGTCTCTTTGGTTGAAAAACTATCTAGGTTAACTCAGCATACACTAGCCTGCAGCCTTCTGAAATGGGCGCAGGCCAGCCACCTTCTAGGAGATTTCAGCCCTGTAAAGCAAAAAGGGTAAATTGGGCATTTAATGCAAGTTTTGGAAACAACTTTAAATTCATATTTAAATATTTTAGTATGTACTTACACGGTGCTCCAGTATACATGATGGAAAAGAGGTTTATCCCAATTGTGCAAGCATAGAAAACTGGCAAAGCTCGCAAACCATTAGGAACTGGATCTGCCTGTAAAACATCATTAGAAGAAGTATCTTAAAAGCTGTTAACCATTTCCACAGAACCTTGTAACAGGGCCAGTTTGAGAATTACAGTGCCAATAACTATTCCTCCACGATGGATCGATCCTAAGGCAAAGAGGGCTTTTCCTGCATTTGTGCCTGAAAGTCTCCCTGCAAAGACTCATTCCACCTTCTACCTAAAGGTTATTTATTTTTTGCTATTTGTAACTAGGCTACCATACTGTTGACTGATAACCTCAATAATCACCTTCCATACTCATGTTCTAAAGTAACTGAAGCCCACATGTAAGAAACAGGGCATGAGGCTTGGCGCCAATAGCTCAGTGGTTAAGGCGCTGGCCATGTACACTGGGGCTGGCTGGTTCAAACCCAGCCCTGGCGGGCTAAACAATGACAACTGCAAAAACAACAACAATAAAAACAGCAGGGCACTGTGTCGAACACCTGTAGTCCCAGCTACTTGGAAGGCTGAGGCAAGAGAATCACTTGAGCCCAAGAGTTTGACGTCGCTGTGAGCCGTGATGCCACAGCACTCTATTACAGGTGACATAGTGAGACTGTCTCCAAAAAAAAAAAAAAAAAACAGGACATGAGCTCTCAGAACCCTGCATACCTGACTTCATACCTTCAAAGATTAGAAATAAAACACAGTAGAACAGACCTGTAACAACCATCTCATCTAAACATCTGAAAAATATATATGCCATAATTAATGCTTCACCAAAGTACAAAAATAAAAAATAGCACAAAAAAGTCATCCACTTACTCAACAGACTAGATCAATCACAAATCTCAAAACTGAAACAGTCAAGGAAACAAGACAAGTTCCTACTCTCACAGAACTGATGCTCACAATCTAGAATGGAATAATATAAAATGTTGACAAATACTGTGAGGAAAATCAGACATCTAAGGGGACAGTAATGGAAAAAGGAACCTGTTTTAATTTGGTGGGGTGTTAAGGGTGAACACAGCATGACTATATTAAGCCAACAAGCCATTTACATTAACTAGGGGAAGAGAAGAAGCAAACCCCCTGTTTATCTGAGGGATGAATATTCCAGACGTTGGTATCAGAAAGTGCCCTGAGGCAAAAACTTGAAATATTTAAGGAACCTCAAGAAAGCCAGTGTGACTGAAAGTGAAAAGATTCCATGACAACAATTATATATTAGTTATATATGAAAACACCCAAGTTAAACACTTAAAGAAGGGTAGCATAGATCTGAATAAATACATGTGAAGACTAAACTTTAAAGAACTTGGCCTATAGGTTTAATGCCTACTTGATCACAATTCCAATGCAGTATCTTGGGGAAAGAAAGACCCAAGTGATCCTAAAGCTTCTGACAAGAATACTCACTTTTTGGGAAGAAAAAGGTAGTTGCTTAAGAACATGAAACAAGACCAAGTTCACAGACCTGTGTGGAGTAAAGGTGCCCATCCAAATCAGCAGAGATGAGCCCTCTTTGAAAACCACTCTAAATTTTAACTCTCATATACTGTTTACAAAAATGCTTACCAGGAGGTGAAGTTGCCAAAACAAAAACACCACTCTACAGAAACTACTCAGGTTAAACATCCCTGAGTAACACAGAGGTCACACCCAGAGAGCAGTCTGGTTATGTATGGTTGTATGGTTATACAAGGTTATGAACCTGAAGTGTACATTTTTCTTTTAAAGACTATCTACAGCCTTAAGAAAATTCTCCCCCCAAAACCCCAACACCTTCAAAGAGTAAAACCCTAACAGATTTTCAAAGACTACTTGGCAATGTGCCCTCTATAGATTTAGCTGTATTGACTGGTCAGAATTCAGAAGTAGCAACCTATGTACTTATTTTCCTATACAGCCCAAGGAAGAGTTCCCTACTATGAAAAAGATCTGAGTATTCAAAGTAGCTGAGGGTGGCGCCTGTGGTTCAGTGAGTAGGGTGCCGGCCCTATATACCAAGGGTGGTGAGTTCGAAACTGGCCGTCAAACTGCAACAAAGAAATAGCCGGAGGTTGTGGCGGGCGCCTGTAGTCCCAGCTACTTGGGAGGCCGAGGCAAGAGGATCACCTAAGCCCAAGAACTGGAGGTTGCTGTGAGCTGTGACACCACATCACTCTACCGTGGGTGACAAAGTGAGACTCTGTCTCTTAGAAAAAAAAAAAGTAGCTGGGATGAGGTAGGAGAATGAACAACACTACTACTAAGAGTTACTTATGAAATACAGGCTTGTGGTTCACATCAAAGTTTCTAAGGATCTAGGAAAAATATAAAACAAAAAAGGTCTCTCTTTAACTCCCTCTCTAGTTCTTTCCTGTCTCTACCAGGAAGGATCCAGCACTAATGATTTTCATGAAACAACTTTTATCACTGTTTAATCCACCTCACACTCTTAGACTTTACCTGAAAATAACATGAATACCTCATCCTCTATAGTTATGTGGGATGGAAAGGGGTTTTCAGATCCTCCCTTTCACCAGAATGATTTATTTTTTACATTTGGATGTTCCTGTAAGTTTTCATCTAAAGACAAGACAGACATCCTAGATGCATTTAACATGATCCCTAACAAATAAGAGGATACTAAAATCTCTGGGGTTTTTTACTGGAATTCAAAGATACTCATCAGAAGTATCAAGGCCCATTCCTTCTGTGTAAAGACATCACCCTTAACAGAAGCACCTTACCTCCTTCTCCTATTAGGTTATTAACATCATTGGAACATTCAGAAAAGAGAAAAAATTTTAAATGCAATTTTATTGACATTTTTAAAATGCTACTTTCATCTTAATTTTTTCATTTGAATTTTAAGAGTTAGGACAAATCTCAATGGTGAAATATTCATACTTTAGCAGTGTGCTTCCTTGAAACTTAAAAGCCTGGCTCAGTGCCCATAGCCCAGTGGTTAGGGCAGCAGCCATGTATATCAAGGCTAGTGGGTTAGAACCCAGCCCGGGCCTGCTAAACAACAATGACAACTACAACCAAAAAATAGCCAGGCATCGTGGCAGGTGCCTGTAGTCCCAGCTACTTGGGAGGCTAAGGCAAGAGAATCACTTAAGCCCAAGAGTTTAAGGTTGATGTGAGCTGTGAAGCCAGGGTACTCTACCTAGGGCGACATAGTGAGACTCTGTCTCAAAAAAATAAATAAATAAATAAAAGCCTAACAGTAACCAGAAATATTTAAACTCATCACCTAAAAACTCCCATCTGTTACCAAGAAACTGGCATGCAAGTGTGTGTGTGGTCTGCATAAGATATAGGATGATCAATACTTTTTTTTTGAGACAGAGTCTCACTTCGTTGCCCCCGGTAGAGAGCCATGGCAGAGCTCACAGCAACCTCAGACTCCTGGGCTCAAGCAATTCTCTTGCCTCAGTCTCCCAAGTAGCTGGGACTACAGAAACCCCACCACCACAGTATCTGGCTATTTTTAAAGACAGAGTCTTCCTCCAGCTCAGGCAATACCCCTGCCTTGGCTTCCCAGAGTGCTGAGATTACAGGCATGAGCTACCACACCCGGACTGATCAATATTGTTTTAAACATTTTTTTTTTTTTTTAAGCCTCTCTATGCCACCCTCAGTAGAGTTTTGTGGTGTCACAGCTCACAGCAACCTCAAACTCTTGGGTTTAAGCAATTCTCTTGCCTCAGCCTCCAAGTAGCTGGGACTACAGGCACTCACCACAATGCCTCATTATTTTTTTGTTACAGTTGTCGTTGTTTAGCTGGACCGGGCCAGGTTCAACCCACCAGGTTCAGTGTATGTGGCTGACGCCGTTAACCACTGTGCCAGTGCCAAGCCTGTTTTGAACATTATTGTAATCACTCTCAATCATCTGATTATCTCCATCCCTACACCCATATAGGAAATACACAGTTTAGTGCTGGGCAAGGTGGCTCATGCCTGTAATCCTACTACTCAGGGAGGTTGAGGGGGAAGATTATTTGAGCTCAGGAGTTTGAGACCAGCCTGAGCAAAAGTAGACCCCTCCAAGCTCCCACCCATCTCCACAAAAAAACATAAAAATTAGCCAGGTGTAGGGGTACACACCTGTACTCCCAGAGATTGCAGTGAACTAGGATAGTACCACTGCAATCTAGCCAAGAGACAGAGCAAGACCTTGTCTCAAAAACAAAAACACAACAGCATGAGGGTAAAAATACTTGGTATGCATTCCTCAAATGAGAGGTTGGGGGAACCTGAAAAATCCCTTTACACATCAGAGCACCATCATTCCTTCTCCAAGGAAAAAGACAAGTTTAATTTGAGGTAAGATACACAAAGCCTCTCCAGAACTAGAACAATTTGCTTCCTCATAATTTATAAAGAGTCAGTGTAGGGAGGCGCCTCTGGCTCAGTGAGTAGGGTGCCGGCCCCATATACCAAGGGTGGTGGGTTGGAACCCGACCCCAGCCGAACTGCAACAAAAAATAGCTGGGTGATGTGGCAGGTGCCTGTAGTCCCAGCTACTCAGGAGGCTGAGGCAAGAGAATCACCTAAGCCCAAGAGCTGGAGGTTGCTGTGAGCTATGACGCCACAGAAAGTCAGTGTAGCCAGGTGCAGTAGCTGACACCTGTGATCCCAGCACTTGGGAGGCTGAAGCAGGTGGAATGCCTGAGCTCAAGAGTTCGAGAGCAGCCTGAGCCAGAGCAAAACCTGGTCTCTAAAAGGAGCCAGGCGTTATGGCGGGTGCCTGTAGCTACTTGGGAGGCTGAGGCAAGAGAATCACTTAAGCCCAAGAGTTTGAGGTTACTATGAGCTATGACCCCATGGTACTCTACCAAGGGTGACCAAGTGAGACTGTCTCACAAAAAATAAATAAATGAAATTTTTTTTAATTAAAATAAAAAAAAATTATACCAAGCTATATATGTCAAGTTTTCAAAGTGTTAAACTTCTCACTGAAACAATTTACCAGGCATAGAATTTCTATGGAAAAGAGACAAATGCCTCCCTAGAGAAGCTTAAAACCACATTTGTGAGTCTGAATACATTCTTACATCCTGGGCCTAAGCTACCTACCTCCCTTCACTAGATTTCTACAGTTTAGGGACATTTTTAAGAAGTAACAATGGACCGTTAAGAGCCATTCACCTTAGAAAAAGGACAACATTGTTTCCTGAGAAAAATGCATTTATTCTTACTGTAACTCAGCCCAATGCCGACATAATCCCTTCTTGTCTTCATTTGTTTTGGAGTCAGCGTGACTTCTTTAGAAAGAGAAATACTATCTGGTCTCTCAAAAGGGGTTTTCCAATGGACAGGAAAAGGCTGCTGCTTTTTTGGGGGTGGGGGGTGGGGGGAGGGGGGAGCAAAAACTACCTTTTACTGGTTCTTTTTACTTATTCTGAGAAACTGGACAAGAGTCAGTATGAGAGGGATTGTCCTCATCTAACAGCCTATAAACTGGTTAGGTTAATCAGCACTGTAGAAACCCATTTAAACTGGCAGCTTGGTAAAAGCCAATGACTTGTTAAATCCCAAGCATACACTTCAAACTGTCCTGAATGTAATAGCAGTTTACAGAAAGTAATAACCTGCCTATACCTAAATGAATTCCCTTATTTTTTTCACTTCCAGTTTATTGACACACTGCAATATTCAATTTTTCCTTCCTGAATGGCCTCTTCAGTACATCTAAAAACTTGCCTTTGAGTGCTCCACAAAATACAACAAATGTGCAGAACAAATAACTTGAACTTTCCACAGCCACAAGCCACACACCAATCACACCTGTAAGAATGTCACTGGGTTTGAGTGGGACCCAAGAAAGGTCCTAAGCAGGGAGAAGGGTTACCTTACGGAGGATGAATGCACGGACAAGGAAGAATAGTATTCCAGACATAATTCCAGAAAGCAGTGGGGACACGAACCAAGACATCACTGGAATAAAACACATTGAGAAAAAAATGTTAAACGAGGAAAATCAGAAACCAACAAACACTTTAAATGTTAATGTTTTATTCTCAAAACTCTCAAATTTGTCCCTCCACCTTCTACCATAAACTCCCATAAACAATGCCATAGTAACATATGACAAAAACAAAAATGAAGCAGCATACCAAACATACCAATTTTTATCAGTTCAGACCACTTGACACCCTCCTGCCCCTTCGCCACGAGGGAGAAACCAATGGTTGCGCCAACAATACAATGGGTCCCAGAAATGGGGAGCTTCAAAAACGAAGCCACTAGTTGCCACACAGCAGAACCTGAAACAGCCAAGTTTTATTAAGTAAATGAAAAAACTCTATTATGTATGCAGTGCACTCTGATGGCAATAATCGGCAAGGTGCAGCACAAAAATGGGACGATCCCCGAAACAAAACTTGCTCACCCACTACTAACGGGGTAATACATAAGAACTCACCAAACATAGCACTGACTGAGCCGGCCATCAGCAGCTCCTGGGTCGAGTTGTACATCTCCACGTCAATCAAGCCCTTTCGGATGGTTTCGCTCACTTTGGCCCCCAATAAGACGGAGCCCACTGTTTCAAAGAAGCTAGCTAGGATGCAGGCTTGCTTCAGGGTCACTACACCTGAACCCACAGCTGTACCAAAAGAATTTGCTACATCATTGGCACCCACAGAGAATGCCAAGACAAATGCAATGATGAAGCCTAAGGTGAGTATCCATAGGTGCAACGGACCAGAAGCAGTAGTAGCAGCTATAGTACTGGTGCTCAGCGTTGGTACGGTAGTTTCCATTCTCTATAGTGGTTTTTTAATTAAGAAGAGAATTACCGAGCGGCTTTCAAGATGTGTAAACAGAATATGAGGTATCAAAAATGCTGTAATAAATAATATATATTATATAAAATTAAATACTGTAAACTACGGCACACAAACCCAGGTGGGGAGTTACTGCTATACACTGCGTATGGACGTCTGTTTTCTGGGGGTTCTTTGGCTCTGGAGGGCTAGAAGCACGGAGCGGAATTCCATGGCGGAGAGGAGAAAGGACGAGAGTTCATCCTGGGGGAAGGGGAGAAAATGACAATAGCGGCTGCGGCACCCAGCCCTGCCCTCCGCTCTCGGCCCCAGCCCCTTCCCCCGTAGGACCTGCGACGCAGCGAGGCACGTGGCGCCCGGGCCTCCGCCGCCCGCGAACGCCCAGCCCGACTGCCCAGCTGTCCGCCCGCGCTCGCGATGGGCGCGCGAACCGGAAAAGAGCCATTCCCGCGCGCGCCGCTCGGGGACCGCCAAAAAATGCCCGCGGGCGGGGTAGGGGAGCGAGGCGGAAGGCAACAAGCCAGGAGCTCGCCGGGCCGCCCGCACCAGCCCGCACGGCCGCCTCCCACGCCGCCGCGTAGGGCCCGGAACAGGGGTGAAGAGCTAGCCCCTCTGGGCGGCGGCGCCACTCACCAGAAGAGAAGGGCGGAGCAGGAGACAAGGAGACCGAGGCTGCAGCAGCGGGCTGGAGATACGGACACGCGCACCTGCGGCCGGCGAACAGACGGCCCAGGCCGCGAAACTGGCGACGGCTCTGCGGGGCTCTTGACCCACTAGGGCAGCAGGCGCCTCAGCAACTGAGAAGAGAAAACACGCAGCGCGCGCCGGCAGCCATCACTCTAGTGGAACACGCTGCCGACCTGTATTTATAGGCGGCGCTGCGACCCGCGTGACCTGCCGCGCCTCGAGCCGGCCCTGGAGCCCCGCCCCTGAGATGAAGCAGCCCGTCTGCCGGGCGAGCCCAGCCGGGTGAGCCCAACCAAGGCGCTCATTGGTCCGGCCTGCGCCACCGGCCACGCCCCAGAGAGGAGTCGGTCCACGTGGGGCGGGGCAGCTCCCTCCTTAGGCTTGGCTGCGGCCTGGGAGAACCGTCCTGCGGATCGCAGAGACTGTGGAAGACCCTCGCTCTGTCCCAGAGGTCATCATGCGGGTTATAGAGGCTGCGACCAAGGTTATTCCTAGTTCGTCCCTCGTGGGCCCTGTTTTGCTGCGCCTCAGGCTGCACTTTCTGCGCACTTGGTAGCTGCTGCACCCGGTGGCCACACCCTTCCTGTCTGCCGGGTGACGCCGCAGGAAAGCTTGCGCCCTGAAGCTCCGGATCCAGTTCTGGCACGTTATCGCACCTGTGACTTGCCCTTGGCCAGGCACTGTCCCTGGCCTGAGGTCGGGGGAGGACGCTCACGTGGTGGCTCTGCACCCGCAGTCATGCACTAGGGTGGAAACAGGAGGACCAAAGAGTCACGAGAACCAGCCCGTCTTTCCACTTATGGCGCATAGCTGCTGAATGGCTGTGGGTCATTAATTTCCCGATGTGGACCTGTGTTTGCCATTTGCGGCGATGGCCGGGGGAAGGACACAGCTTCAGATTCAAATTGTGACTCCTTGCTGCAGTGTCACCTTGAGCAAGTCCTACGTCTCTCGGCCTGCATTCTCAGGAACCTAAAATGTTAGCAGTCAGTGCCTACCTTGAGGGGAAATTACATAAGTTAACGCGTGTGAACGTGAGTAGAACTCAGTGGATGTTCAGGAAGTGCTAATTGCGCTTTGCTCTTTCCGTGACTAAGCCTGTTTGAGGATGTAGGAAAGGGTATAAGGTGGTGTTCTCTTTGCGTCCTGGAAGCTTTCTTTCTTTCTTTCTTTCTTTTAAAGCCACTTTGTATATGGTGTAATTTGACATTAAGATTCGTTCTGCACATTTAGGGGCATTTCGTTTATACCACTTAAGATCAAGACTAAAACTAGTCACTCCATTGGAGATTATGGTCTTGGTCTCTTCTCAGGGTTGTAATGAGATTAAAAAATTCCAGCCAGAAGTACTCACCAGGCTTAGAATGATCTGAAGTCATCCCCACCCTTTTTTGCCATCTCTAGCTATTGGGCACTGATAACAGAAACAAAGCCATTGTAAATTTTTGCTGTCTGAGTCATCTTTAGAGGCTTAAACTCAACCTGAGTATTCTCTGATCTACATAATCCGTCCTGGTAGAGTTAGTTGAATTTGTTTGAGTAACTGAGAAAACTCTAGGTCCCAAGGTCACGTCTGAAAAAGAAAGTTCGTGTCCTGAAGCAGTGATCCTGCCTTAGCATGTAATGCTCCCTCCACCTTCCCTCAAGGTTATGAAAATGTTAAGTAAAAAAACTAATCTGTTAAAGGTCCTTCATGTTCTACCATTTAAAGCAGTAATTTTCAAAGCAGTTGTTTGTAAGGAAATTACCTAGAATATGTATGTGTGTGTGTGTTAGTGATTCATTCCTCACCTTCGATGGTCTGTGTAGCAGATGTTAAAGCTGGCAAACAATCACTGGACCTCTACTGTGAGGCAGCCAGGTGACTATTCATCTCAGTGTGAACACACACCTTCCAGGCCCATGGGGTGAGTGAGTTTACCCCAAGAGAGCTAGGGTGGAGATTCAGAGGAAATTCCCTTATGTTGTAAATGAATTCTGTCACCATCTGCAGGCCCTGGAATGCCTTATCTTTCCTCCTGAAGGAGGAATCTTTGTCTTTCCTACTCACTGAGTGCCTCTGCCTCAGGGTAGAAAGGGAAAATGGGCCATTTGCTGCCTTACCTCCAGAGAGGAGTACTGTGGAAAATGTTCCTTAGAGACCTGGCCTTGGTTGGGACACCTTCATCCTCCCTCAGGGAAGAAGAAATAAGGCTCTATCTACCTGTGGAGAGCTTTGAAAACTGAAAGAAAGAGGAGATATGAGGTCTACCAGTTCAAGGGCTTTTCTGTGAATACTGAGGAAAGAGGGCCGAAAGATAATCTAATCGCCCTTAAAATCCAGGCATTGGTACAAATACTCTTTGGGGTCTTAGGGAGGCCTTTGGTCTAGTGGTTAAATACACAGACTATAAAACTTGCTCTGTTAACTCACTAGTCAGGTGACTGTAAGCAAATAAATTCTTTGCCTTAGTTTCCTCATCTATAAAAAAAGAGAGATTGAGAGTTCCTACCTCACAGGGCTGTTGTGAGGACTAAATAAATCAGCATATGTAAAGTCCTTCTAAAGGACTCTCACTGTCATTATTCAACAACTAGTTGAAGACTTACTGCATATAGATTGTGTTTAAAATGAAGTATATCCTGGCTTGGTGGCTCACACCTGTGATCCCAGCACTCTGGGGGGCCGAGGTAGGAGGATTGCTCTAGTTCAGGAGTTCAAGACCATCCTGAGCAAAATCGAGACCCCCCATCTCTACTAAAAATACAAAAACAAGCGGGCATTGTAGCAGGCGCCTGTAGTCCCAGCTACTCTGGAGGCTGAAGCAGGAGAATCGCTTGAGCCCAAGAGTTTGAGGTTGCTGTGAACTATGATGCCATGGCACTCTACCCAGGGTGACAGAATGAGACTCTGTCTTAATAAATAAATAAAGTATGTGTATCAGAAGACCTCCTCTTCTCCTCCTGCCATCTGGGCCCAGCTTTTCCTACTGCTGATAGCGTGAGGGACCACAAAAACTAGGCTATTGCAAGAGGAAGAGAGACAAGGTTGTGGTATACGGTACATGAATGAACTTACTGGCCTGGCCCAGACCTTTACTGCCCAGGAGATCTTTGATGAGTCCTGCTAATGAGCTGTAAGCCTGAAGGTCCCTCCCCACCCTTAACCCTCAGTATAGAATAAGACAACCTGCCACATGCTATAGAACACCAAGCCAGGCACTGTGGGCTTAGAGTTTTCTTGGGGATATTTCCACCCCTCACTAACTCATAGGATAAACTTGATCTGCTGAGAGGTAGGAAAGGTGACCCCACCCAAGCCCAGCTCCTCCAGCCCTGAGGAAGTCCAGGGAAAAAGAGGAGACAATACCACTTTTGCACTTTGTGACACAGTTGAGGAAACGCATTTGAGGTCATTGTTCTCTGAGCATGAAGTCAGCATCCTAGAAATAGTCTGCTTGGAGGAGGGGGATTCACTGGGCTTAGACACATTGTAGAGCCAGACCAGAAACAAAAGCAGCTTCAGAGACCATCATGAGGACTCAGATGGGAAGGCAGAGGGGGAGGACATTCAAGGAAGAGAAGGTGGGCGCCGTCCTGTGAAGAAGAACCACTGCCTGTCTACACACCAGTCCCCACCCCATCCTCAGATGCATGAGGTGGTAATAATAGTATCTGCCATGCAGTCAAATGCTTACTCTGCGCCAGGTGCTCCGCGTACATGATCTCATGTGACACTCTCAATAAAGCTCTGCTGAGGCACTTCCACCTTATTTTACAGATGAAGGAAGGAAAGCACCGAGAAGGAAGTCACAGGTAAAGCATTGAAGAACCTAGCAAATTTCCACATTATGAGTGCTTTTTCCCAGGGTGCCAATAAGTGCAGAAGCAAGTATGATAGCCCTAGGTGTTAACTCTTATTTGCACTTAACACATTTATAACCTCCTCCTCCTTTCCTCTTTTTGATTAACTCTCTGTTGCCTTTATGGCCTGTGTTTTATGTGTTGCAGTAGAAAAGGGCATTTCTAGGAGACAGGTCTCCAAGATTGGCCCCATTTTCCCCAGAGTAGGAGTCAGGAAGCCAGACCACACGTTCTTTCCAGAAATAAAGTTGTTGCACTGGCCTAACCATGTCTTAGAATTCCTGCAAACTCTGTTCTCTTGAGACTTCACAAGAAAGGAAAGCAGTCTTGTAAAATGAAACCTGCCTATGGCCAATTTCTACAGGAAATAGGTTCAAAATAATGTTTTCAACAGGGACCAGTCATCACCACTACTTTCCCATGTGCTTTGGATGTGGCTGGTCTCTCTGTCTCCAGATGTTCCTGTTTTCTTCACACCTCACTCCCTACTAAACAGAACTGGGCACCCAGCATGTGTAGCTCTGCCCTGGCAAGGTCCTGGGGAAGCTGAGGACCTGAGCTGGGGTGCTATCAAGCACCCAGACAGCCAGGCTCTGGTGTGGAAATGCACTGGTTGAGGCTGATCTCAGGCCAGTGCCCCACAGCAAGAAAGAGCTGGGTTGGGCTGGGCCGGGTACACTGGTGGGTCACGTCTCTGCCAACACAGGCATGTGTGAGGTGGCCATCTGCTTTGACTTTATGTCTCGCCTTGCTATCTGCTCATTGCCTGGTCTCTGCTTGGTTGTGAGTTCACATGTGTGGACATGACACAGCCTGGGAGCCAGACAGGGAGCAGAAGCACAGTTCCTAGAGCTGAAATGGTCCAGATGTTTTTCTGGGCCTCCTCTGAGCTGGCTTCCAGACAGCAAGCACAACTTCCTGAGTACATCTTCAGGAAGACCTTTCTGGGAACCTAAACTAGGACTCCTTGTTTCCCCAAGCTTTCTCAGCTCATAAATGCAAAAGAAAAGCAACTCTTCAGAAACTCAAGCTGCTGGTACTGTGTGGTGAAGATCCCGGGGCAGAAGAGGAGAGGGTCAGCTCGCAGCCCCCACACCTCAGGACTGTGGTTTTAGGCTGAGAAAGGGAGGAAGCCATAGGATGTGAGTCATCCACACAGTCATCCCCTGGAGGAGGTGAAGGGTAACACCCTCAGGCCCTGTGTGCTTCCCTCACCCTCCATTCATTCATTCCTTCCCGCCACCAACAGCCTACTGTGGATCCAGCCTAGGCTCAGCAAGTTAGACTAGCCCTTGCCTTCACAAGGCACAAACTCCTTGTCTTTAGTTGCACACTGAGGACCGTCCAGGAGCACAGCGGTCAAGGGGGCAAAGTCAACCTTCCCATGCCCACCAGACCTGCCATTTCTGCACGTGACCTCCACACTCCCTCTTCCCATGCACCCTATTTATCATTCAGTCTCTCAGCAGACTTCCAGAGTACAGAACACTATGTCAGGCCACTAGCTCCTCAGCCCAGCCCTCCACCTCTCCAGCATCCCTCCCAGCTCACTCAGGGACCCTCAGTCATCTGATCCCCTAAGCAGCAAGGGAGTTCTCTCTGAAGAGCCCCACCTCACAGGGCCTGCAGGAGACAAAATGCTATTTGTCTTGGGGGACTGACTAGGGTCTGGGGCTGCACCTTGGCTTTGTTGGTCTGGAATTCAGATGTTCTGGGGCTAAAAAGGGGGTTTCAGCTGTCGAAAACTACCTCTTGGGAATCTGAAGTTCTGAGCAGACCCCTTTCCTTCTTCTTCTTTTCTTTTTTTTTTTTCCTCCCTGGGTAGAGTGCTCTGGCATCACAGCTCACAACAACATCAAACTGTTGGGCTTAAGCGATTCTCTTGCCTCAGCCTCCCTAGTAGCTGGGACTACAGGTGCCCACCACAATGCCCATGCCTGGCTATTTTTAGAGACAAGGTCTTACTCTGGCTCTGGCTTAGGCTGGTCTTGAACTCATAAGCTCAGGCAATCCACCTGCCTCAGCCTCCCAGAGTGCTAGTAACCTGGTAAGTTTAGAAACAGTAAGTTAACCCATTCTCATTTTTCTTTCTTTCTTTTTTTTTTTTTAACCTATTCTTCTTTCAGTTAGATATTAAAAAAACACCACTTTTTTCTTTTTTTTCTTTCTTTTTTTTTTTTTAGAAACATGGTCTCACTTTGTTGCCTTTGGTACAGTGCTGTGGCGTCACAGCTCACAGCAACCTCCAGCTCTTGGGCTTAGGTGATTCTCTTGCCTCAGCCTCCCGAATAGCTGGGACTACAGGTGGCCGCCACAACGCCCGGCTAATCGCTATTTTCTATTTTAAGTTGTACTTTCCTGAGCAAGCACTCCTACCACTTTAAGTAAGGGGCCGTTCCACACATGGACCCTGGGGTCAGACTCTCTGAAATTAGAATCTGTGTCTATCATTTACCTGCTATAGGCAAGTTGCTTAACTTCTCTGTAAAGTGGTGACAGTAGAGTTGCTATATAAGACTTAAATAAGGAAAGTACTTAGCACTATCCCTGGCATTTAGCAAGCACTGATTTAGACATTAATTGGATTTGAGTGTCCCAAATTTTGTATACCCTACATTTACCATCTTTTAGGATGTAATACTTCTGGGGTTGGTGTGGTCTCATTCCTTAGGCACAGATTCTTCCCATTTCCAAAAGTGACTTTATTCCTGGAGGCAACTTACAGCGGTATACCCCTAAATATATCCATTTCAGGATTGTTCATTTATTCAGCCATTCAACACCCACCATCTGCAAGGATTTGAGCTTTTGTGTGTGTGTGTGTGTGTGGCTGGGACTGGATTTGCACCCACCACTTCCAGCCTATGGGGCCAATGCCCTACTCCTTTGAGCCACAGGTGCCGCCCTAGGCATTTGAGCTTTTTAACTGTGACCTTGGATAATGCCTCTACTTTTTTTTTTTTTTTTGAGACAGAGTCTCAAGCTGTCGCCCTGGGTAGAGTGTGATGGTGTCATAGCTCACAGCAAACTTAAAACTCTTAGGCTTAAGCAATTCTCTTGCCTCAGCCTCCCAAGTAGCTGGTACTACAGCCACCAGCCACAATGCCCAGCTGTTTTTTGGTTGTGGTTGTCATTGTTTGGCAGGCCCAGGCTGGATTCAAACCCTCCAGCTCTGGTGTACGTGGCTGGCGCCCTAGCCACTGAGCTACAAGCGCCGAGCTAAGCCTGACTCTACTTTTGCTTTTTTTTCTTTTTTGCAGTTTTTGGCTGGGGCTGGGTTTGAACCCACCACCTGTGGTATATGGGACCAACACCCTACTCCTTTGAGCCACAGGTGCCGCCCATCTATTTTTTTAATGATGATTGTAAAATCAAATTTTGATGATGACTCATAAAAAACCTTAAATATGTGTGTAAATTGGACTCACCCTTTTGGTTCCAAGAACTTTCTAAGAATTTTCAAAAGCATTATTTCTAGCCGGGAGTTGTGGCAGGCACCTGTAGTTCCAGCTACTCGGGAGGCTGAAGCAAGAGAATTGCTTAAGCCCAAGAGTTTGAGGTTGCTGTGATGTCATGGCACTCTACTGAGGGCGACATAGTGGGACTCTGTCTCAAAAAAAATAATAAAATAAAATAACAAATGCAATCAGTGTAACCTGGTTTATTGTGCCCTCAGTGAATCCCCAACAATAAAAAAAAAAGCATTGTTTCATTTTATCTTGGCATCTGTGTGATGTAGACAGAGCAAGTATTATTATCCCGTCTTACAGAAAAATGAGAGTCAGAGCCCACAGTCATACAACTAGTAAGCAGGTATAGGGTCTGGAATCCTGGCACAGTAGTCTTTGCCAGGTGTTGAATAAATTAATGACTCCAAGTCCACTGGTCTTCTTACTGTACTGTGGTGCCTATGCATGTAAACCTGAAGAACAACTTATTCTGATGGTGATGGAACTCCCAAGCCAAGGAAGGGGGAGAAAGGAAGAGAGTACTTCATTTAGTGACCTCAGTTGCAAATTCCCCGTTCCATTGTCCCCTGGGACAAGAATATAAGAATTCATATTTAGCCAGGCACGGTGGCTCATGCCTGTAATCCCAGCACTCTGGGAGGCCGAGGTGGGTGGATGGATCGCTTG
Source organism: Loris lydekkerianus (assembly GCA_963574355.1). NCBI lineage: Eukaryota > Metazoa > Chordata > Mammalia > Primates > Lorisidae > Loris > Loris lydekkerianus. Next base: position 29,211 of record CAUYPK010122655.1, read on the forward strand.
AGCTCACGAATTTGAGACCAGCCTGAGACCCTGTCTCTAAAAAATACCTGGGTATTGTGGCAGGTTCGGGAGGCTGACGCAAGAGGATTACTTGAGCCCAAGAGTTTGAGGGTGCTGTGATGCACCCTATCGAGGACAAGAAAGTGAAACCGTCTCAACAAACAAACAAAAAGAATTCATATTTAGCAGACTTGCGTTCCAACTATTTTGTTCACAAATTATGCATATGGTTCTGAAACCTCTAGACTAATAGGGGTAATAGTTTAGGGCAAAGGGAGTTCAAGATTTTTTAAAAATATTATAAATGTGCTCGTGTATGTAAAATCTGTGCCACAGAGAAGGGTATCAAGTTAAAAGTGTACCTCTCTAGAGTCCCAACTTTCTACTCTAAACCCCAAAGTGACTACTTTTTTTTTTTGAAACAGATGTTTCTCTGTCACTCCAGATAGAGTGCAGTGGCATCCTCATAGCTCACAGCAACCTCGAACTCAAGAGATCCTCTTGCTTCAGCTTCCCAAGTAACTGGGACTATAGACATCAAGCACACCTAGCTAGTTTTTTCTATTTTCAGTAGAGATGGGGGTCTCACTCTTGCTCAAGGGATCCTCCCACCTCGACCCCCCAGAGTGCTAGGATTACAGGCATAAGCCGCTGCACCTGGCCCAAAGTGGTTACTATTAACAGTTCCTTGTGATGTATACACATATAAGGTATTTATATTCTTCTCTAGTATATATGTCATTTTTATTTTTTTAGTCAAATGAAATCATACCTTGGAGTGTTACAACCTTTTGTTCTTTTCATGTAACATTGTCTTAGACACCTTTGCATGTCTGTGCATAGAGATCTTCCTGATTTTTTTATTTTATTTGCATGATAGGCCATTATAAAGTGTGCATGTGTGTTTGTACGTGTGCACAGGTGTCCTTGTACCCGCACACATGCACAAATGGGTTAGTTAGGTCATGGGCTGTGTGAATGTTTCATTTTATATGGTATTGCCAAACTGTTCTAGTTTTAAATGCCTACCCAGCACATAAGAGAAAATGCCAGTCTCCAGGCTGGGGGTGTTTTTTGGTCTCCTTCACTTTGCACACGGGAGTGGCTGCCTAATGGTCCATCTGCATCTCCTTTGCTAACATCAACCTCCCTCTTTAGCATCTCTTTAACTCTCAGCAGGATAAAGCTTTTGGAGTCTGAATCTCAGCAATGTGGCTTTCTCTTTGCCTTCCCTTTCCAGCTCCATACTTTCATTCCTGAACAAGCCAGTCTGTCTGTTCACACTGACCCGCTCCGTTCTGTCCACCCACTCCCAGCATGCAGTCTCCGAAACAGCCCCCTACAGCCAGTCCTGTTGATAAGGTCTCCTTCCTGAAGTGTTGGGGAGGTATGTTTGCTTTTCCAGTGAGGTCATCCTCACCATCACCTCCTCGCTTGTTGATGTTCCCTGCTGTTGGCAGGGTGGTTGTTATGGGGTCAGCGTGGGTAACCAAAGCCTGAGAGACAGCTTTGCTGCTCTGAACTCTTACCCACTTTCACTTGCCAACTGTCTGCTTATGCCTGGGTGCCTAAAACAGGGGCCCCTCTTGGGAATACTCACTGATGTTTATAGCCCTCAGAGTGACTTGTAGCCACCAGTTCTGAATGGGCCCTATTAGAGAAAGGAGGGAGACTAGGTGGCAAAAGGAAAACAGAGGATCGTTGATGCTCCCGGCTGAGCCCTGGGCTGAGAAGACCTGGCCATTCCAGCTCCCTGGCTTCCATTTGCTGTCTAACCTTAAAGAATGCAGACCAGGGGCTTGGCACAGCTCAGTGAGGAGGGTGCCAGCCACATACATCAAAGCTGGCGGGTTTGAGCCCTGCCTGAGCCTGCTAAACAACAATGACAACTGCCAACAAAAAAATAGCTGGACGTTGTGGCAGGTGTGTGTAGTCCCAGCTACTCAGGAGGCTGAAGCGAGGGAATCGCTTAAGCCCAGATGCTACAGCATTCTACTGAGGGTGACATAGTGACAATCTGTCTAAAAAAAAAAAAAAAAAAAAAATGGCGGCACCTGTGGCTCAATGGAGTAGGGTGCCGGCCCCATATACCAGAGGTAGCGGGTTCAAACCCAGCCCCAGCCAAAAACTGCAAAAAAAAAAAAAAAAAAAAAAAAAGAATGTAGACCAGGGCTCTTCAGGGGACTGACCAGACATAGATTGGCAGACCTGGCACAGGATGGGGATATAGCCTTTCCTGAAATCCAAGATTAGCATCTCCACCTACCCCTCCGCCTCACTGGGCTCTTTCTCAGCAGGTTCAGTGTTTGTCTCTCTGTCTCTTCCTCTTTTGCCTCCAAACATCACTTCTGCCTGCTATATGCTCCCGGAGATGCTGGTCTTCACCCATTACCCTCCTTCCCCTCCACCTGCTCTCCTTGCCTCTGCAATTGATTGCCGCCTTCCCCAGCCCTGCTGAAATCCCTCTCTCCTCCTAACTGCAGACACCCAGCACCTCCTGGGTGCTCATTCTCTCTGAGACCACTGCCACTGAGAACACCGATGGAGCACTTCCTTCAGGCTGCTTCCCTGACACCTGTGTACACTCCACCTCTGCCCTCCCAGGTGGTCTCTGTCCCCATCCCAGTGCCTCTCTGCATCTCCTTTGGGGTCTCATTTAATCCATCCTCACCCTAAATTACCTCCCCCATGCACATTTACACCAAACCTCCATCTCCTGGTCTACAGTTCTAAATGCCAGCCGTGTATCTTCTCTGTCAAATGTAATGCAGTTAAACAAAAATTTCCCAGCTTCTCACCTCCCACCCTGAGCAGCCGCCCTCTCATGACTCCTCTGCTTTCATAACTAGAGCTGCATCTTTCTTAGATGCACTGAATTTTGAAGCTTCACATCCTTTGAATCCTTGAGCTTTTGTGCTGTGTGAGTTCTTGAGATTTCCCCCAAATCAACGCCTCTTTCAGCTCCCACCTCTGCTCTTTTCCTGGCTCCTGGAGCCTGGATGGAAGCAGTCCTCCTGTACACTCTGCCCACACGCCTTCCTAACCTCTTCCTTGTGCAGACACCTCAAAGGTCCCTCATGATGCAGACTGTCTCCAGTTCACTCCTTTGTCTCCTTCACCCTGTGGAACTTCTCTCTTCTCTCCAAGCTCACTTTGCACCTCACCTCCATTTGTCCCTCTGTCCCTGTGGGAGAAGATCTCACATCTAATTCAGTTTCAAAACGCCCCATGTCTGCCCCCTGCAGTGGGTCTACCCGTGTACTGGTTTTGTTTTCCCAGCATCAGAAGTTCCTGGACCGCCTTTGTATTTCCTCACGCCCTGTTGGGGGGTTGATAAATTCATAAGTTCAGGGACAAGACATGAGGTAGACAGGGAGCAAAGTGTATGACATGTATCATATCATAGAGACTAGAAGGGCCTGTGTGGGCCAAACAATCAAACCATCTGTAGGTTGAATGGACCCGGGTAGAGATCCTGAGCCAGGTTCCTGGCCCTGGCAGCTCTTCCATAAACTCTCCTTTATGGTTGATCCCCAGAGGCAGCCTTCCGTCCTCAGTGTCTGGCAGAGTGTATGGGGCAGGGTGACCTGATTTCCTTGCCTTGGCCTGAAGCAGAAGGAGCAACCGGCTGCCTGCCAGCCCCGAGGTGTCAGCTCCTCTTCTCACCCTGCTGGCTGTGCAGAACCTGACATCAGGTGCTGCCCCGTGAGGTCTAACCGGTAGCAGCTTTTCTCACTCCTTTACTAAAGAAAGGGTGGGCCTGCCCCTCCTCCACACATGACCTGCTCAACGCCTGGTAGACCTGAGTTTACCCAGTCCTGGCAGCTGGGCAGCCTCTTTATCATCTGAAGCACTTGGTGAGCCTCATTTACACACTGATTTCAGTGATATTGGGGGGGGGGGGGGGTGCCGGGCGGGGATGTGATAAAGGACCAGAAGAAAAAGGCAGAGAGAGACAGAGAGAGATCCAAGGGGAAAACAGGAAATCAGGTTTGACTCCTCCAGTGGCCTGTCTCCCACCCCTGCCTGCCCACTTGGCCCAGCCTAAGTGCAGCACTCCCCCTTGGCATCTCCCAGGTATTTCCTGGCCTCCACAGGTGGCCAGACACATATGCTGAGCCATTGCTCTCTAAGTCTTTCCCCACCACCTCTGCCCACAGGGCAGACTCCAGACGATTCTGTCTGGCTGGGGCTTTCCATGCCAGGCCCTCTGTTGTCCACCCAGCTTTATTTTCCACTGCTCCACAACAGGGAAAATCTCTCTGCTGACTCCAGCTTGTCACCACCATCTCGCTCCTGTGCACTGCAGCAAAGGGCTCACGTGGTTAACTTCCCCTTGAGCGATAGTTCTTCCTTCCTTCCTTGTGGCAAGCCTGGGAGCAGCATAGCTCCCATAATTCCACAGATGAGGAGAAAGTTGGGCTCAGAAGAGGTCAGTTACTTCTCCAGACCACAGGGCTATGCATGTGAGAGCTATAGTCTCAGCTTAAGTCCCTTATGCTCTGAAGTTCAAGGTCTCCCCATGTTATCCTATTCAAATGAAAGCTGGAAGCTCCTGGGAACATGGGCTAGGCTATGCTTTTTTTGTTTGAAAGTGGTGCTTTACAGAGAGAGGGAAGGAGGGGGGGGTCTTGGTGTGTGACACACCTTTTGGGGGCAAGACACAATTGTAAGAGGGACTTTACCTCACAAATGCAATCAGTGTAACCTGGTTTCTTGTATTCTCAATGAATCCCCAACAATAAAAAAAGAAAAGAAAAAAAAATAGTGCTTTAGTTCATTCAGGCTGCTATAACAGAGCATCACAGAGCAGAAATGCATTCTTCATAGTTCTGGAGGCTGGGAAGTCCAAGATCAAGGCACAGGCAGATTTGACATGTAATGAGGGTCTGCTTCCTGGTTCATAGACAACTGACTTCTCACTGTGTTCTCACATGGAAAAAAAGGTGAAGGAGCTCTCTGGGGGGCTCTTTAATAAAGTCACTGATCCCATCCATCAGGGCTCCACCCTCAAAACTTAATCACCTCCCACAGGCCCTGCCTCCAAATACCATCACTTGGGGATTTATGTATTAACATTTGAATTGGGGAAGTTACAAACATCCACCAATTGCACATGGATTATGACTATAGCATACAACAAAGCAGGGATCAGTGTACATGAAAAATCATTCCTTATTTTTTTCTCATCTATAAAGTTGCTCCAATTTATTTATTTATTTATTTATTTTTTTGAGACAGCGTCTCACTCTATTGCCCTGGCTAGAGTTCCATGGTGTCATCATAGCTCTCAGCAATGTCAAACTCCTGAACTCAAACAATCCTCTTTTCTCAGCCACCCAAGTAGCTTGGATTACAGGGGCCCACCACAACACTGGGCTAGTTTTAGAGACAGGGTCTTGAATTTGTAAGCTCAAGCAATCCACCTGCCTCAGCCTCTCAGAGTGCTATGATTACAGGCATGAGCCAACACACCCGGCCTCAAATTCATTTTAAAAATTGAATTTCCTCTGCCTTAGCAGATAGCATAACACTGCCCTCCTAAGAAGGCATTTGATAAGGTTGAAGGAGAAAAGACACAATGCAAATGAAGCCTAGACATAGGCAGACCCTGACTGGAATGTTCCTATTAGGGTACCTGTGTCATTTCTGATTGTGACCAACTAAGTCTTACCCCTGGGACGTTGCTACATCGATGGGGGCACCGCCGGCCTAGTCTTCCCTCCCCTACCCCGTGTCCACTCACCACATGTACAGGGGAGAGCCACAACAGACAGAAGGGGACGCTCCAGAAGGCTCTGGATTGAGTTAACTATCACACTTGAGTAGTTTGTCACCTGCCATTATTCCCTTTGGCTAGTCACTTGTCCTTCAACTCCCACTCTAAGAACCTACTTTTGAGTTCTAGAGGTCACCTTTGAAGCCCAGGTTTATTTTCTTATTTTTTTTAAATTGTGCAGTTTCTATACAACGTGAGGGGATAGCTGAATTTTGTAAATTAAATCCCAGTCACTGCTCCCTGGCCCTGGGCAGCCCCTACCATCCTGTTCCAAAGTGAAGATCCCCAACCTGCTTCTCCTTGTGATAGTTCCTGAGCCAGCAGTGACCCCTGCCCACACAAGAATGGGGGAAGAGATGGGCACCTGTAGACTGCAAGAAGCAGAAATCCCTCTCCTCTCATTCACTCACAAACTCTTGCTGGCCAGTTTTCCCAAGCCTGCCTCCCTCTAGAACAGTGGTTCTTAAACTTCCTAATGCTGCAAGCCTTTAATACAGTTCCTGAGGGTCACAGCCCACAGGTTGAGAACCACTGCTCTAGAAGCTCAGCTGAGCAGCCAGCCACCAATTGCGTTATAGCATAGTGTGACAGAAGCCATCAGAGATGCACATAGAATATAGTCAGGGAGCAGGCAGGGGATGGACAGCTCTTAGTGGGACAAAGTTGAGTGTGCTATAGGAGTGAAGGAAAGGTATGAGACCCTGAACAGGGAAACTGCAGAAGGCAGGCCTAGGCCCCAGTTCCTGTCCAGAGCATGAAGTCCATCCGCAGGGTCAGTCACCTCTGCTTCTTAATGAGGCCACACTCTCTTGGTCTGCAGATCAGAGCAGGCCAAAGCCCTTATTTGTTTACAGATTAATTCTAATCTGAGCCTGTCTTGGAAGCAGAGCTCTTTTCCCGTTAGCAATGACAGCTTCTCTCCACACTCAGGACTGTGGCTTTCTACCTACAAGTCTCAGCAAGCACTTTATAAAGCAGTGAAGTAAAAGGAAATATCAGAGTGCATCCAACATGGTAAGTATCAATCTAAGTTATGTGTGTGTGTATGTCTGGGTAAGATAGAATGTTTTTGTTACTGTGGGCTGGGGTTTAAAAATTTTAAGAAACATTGCTTTAAGGGAAAACACTCATTCATCAAATATGAAACAAACAGAAACTGTATTTTATTCTAAGGTAAAGAAAAGAGCAAGTCTTGCTCCTGCACTTTGGAAGCTGTGAATCTTGGGGGAGAAGACAAACATCCCACTAGGACAGGATGTGAAACCACAGTGAGAGAGGGTGTCAAAGTGCCTGGTGTTGGGAGGAGGAGTCACCACCAATGCTCCTGGAGGAGGAAGAGCCCCAGAGCCACATGGGGAAGGAAGAGGAGGCAGAGTTCCAGGTGGGGTAGAGAATGGTGGGCACAGAGCTGCAGTGGCCTGATGTAGGGACAAGGGACTTGCTGGACAAGGCTTGGGCTGGGGTGCCAGGAAGGATGTGGGGGCAACAGTGATAGTAGACAAGAAGGAAAAGATCAAAAGAGGCCAGATGTTGACTTTATCCTGATGGGGGCTTTAAGATTATTTTTGTTGTCGTTTCCGAAGGGGATGACAATAGAGGACAGGGACTTGAGAGCCAGATGTCATCTTTGTCCCTGTTTTGAGGATTTTTCAGGTTTATCTGAACATTGGCCCTGATTACAACTCAGGGTACAGTGAACCAGTGCTCTGATGGGAATTATGCTTGTTGTTTTGTTTTTTTTTAATTGAGACAGAGTCTCACTTTGTCATTCTCAGTAGAGCGCTGTGCCATCATAGCTCACAGCAACCTCAAATTCCTGGCCTCAGGAGATTCTCTTGCCTCAGCCTCCCTAGTAGTACAGGGTGACTGCCACAAGGCCGTCTGGCTTTTTTTGTTTCTTTGTTTGTTTGTTTAGCAGGACCAGGCTGGGTTCAAACCTCCCAGTATATGTGGCCAGTGTGCTAACCACTGAGCTATGGGTGCCCAACTGGAATTATGCATATTTTGATTTTCTTCTGGTTTCCTCCTTGCTGTCTAGCTAGACCCAGTTTGGTGTCAGGCAACCTTCCTTTCCCACAAAGCCTTCTTGCTTTCTCTTCTTATTTCCTCTCATCACCCCTACTGAGCACCAACCCTCCAGTGAGTGTGGCAGAAGGGACACATAGAGGGAGAAGTGTTTCCCTCTAACACCTCTCCTTACTCTTGGGAGCTGCAGGCCAGCTGGCTTTAGACAGATACAGCAAGGCTGGGAGCTTGCTTTTCAGCTCAACAAAAAGGGAATGGGTTAGGAAGCAGAGATAAAAGAGAAAAACAAAACAACAAAACCAAAGGAGCTAGCATTTTATTTCCCTTTTATGCAAAAATACTTTTTAGTTGTAGATCCAGAATATAGGATCTCACTTTTCCTAGGTAATCTCTTGGGGTCTAGAAATTATAAAGGGACTTGGCAAATATCCAATATCTCTATGTATCTATCTGAGGGCTACAGTTTATGTCCATAACACATATTCCCCCTAGTTGTGTTAAGGACATCTTCCCGTGACGTTTGCCTTGACCTGGAATTTTCAGAGGTCCCCAGGAGAGTCATGCTCCTGTGCATCTGTGCTGGCACAGAAGCTGAATTTCTCTGCTGCCTGTACACCAAGCCCTCTTCTATCTCTTTGCTCCTGGAATTCCCTCACACCTGTCAACAGAAAAGGTGTGAGGGAATCTCTGTAAAATAATTTAAAGAGATTTATTCTGAGCCAAATTTGAGGACCATGACTCAGAGCCACACCCAAGAAACCTCAAGCAGGTGGACTCACAATGGTGAGGTTACAGTTTGGTTTTATACATTTTATGGAGACAGGCATTACAGGTAAAGCCATAAATCAGTACATGGAAGGCATACATTGGTTTGGCCCCTAAAGTTGGGACATCTCAAAGCAAGGGGGCCTATAGGTTACAGATGGGCTTAAAGATTCTTTAGCTGACTATTGGCTAGAAGAGGTAGGCTTTGTATAATAGTCAGCAAAAAAACAATGCTTGAGTTAAAATGAAGGGGTTTTTTTGTTTTTGTTTTTTAAGACAGAGTCTCACTTTGTTGCCCTCGGTAGAGTGCTGTGTGTCACAGCTTACAGCAACCTCAACTCTTGGGCTCAAGTAATTCTCTTGCCTCAGCCTCCCAGGTATGTGGGACTATAGATGCCTGCCAGCTATTTTTTGTTTTGTTGTTGTTTGTTTAGCAGGCCGGGGCTGGGTTTGAACCTACCAGCCCCAGAACATGTGGCCAGTACCCTAAATACTAATCCACGGGCATCCAGTCAAAATGAAAGTTATGTTAATCAGAGACAAACTACTATAGGAAGTATTCCCGGAACCAAGCGGTTTGTTATGTATATGAAGACCTGCTGGTATGTTTTGCATAGCCTTAGGCCTGTTAATGAGTCACAAAAGACATCTCTAAAGGAAGGGACAGATGCATGACGAGGCTCAGTGAGTCTGAGCTCCTTTCTCATGGCTATCAACTTAGGGATGCCCTTGGCCAATAGGGGGTCGTTAGTCAGTCGCTTGGCGGGGACCTTAAGATTTTATTTTAGTTCACACTCCCTTTTTACACCTACCTACACCTCTGCCTACAAGGTTTATCTCAAAGGCCGGGTGAGGTGGTTCGTGCCTGTAATCCTAGTACTCTGGGAGGCTGAGGCAGGTGGATTGCTTGAGCTCAGGAGTTAGAGATCAGCCTAAGCCAGATCAAGACCTTGTCTCTAAAAATAGCCAGGTGTTGGCTTGGTGCCCTGTAGAACAGTGGTTATGGCGCCAGCCACATACACTGAGGCTGACAGGTTCCAACCCAGCCGGGCCAGCTAAACAACGACAACTATAACAGCAAATAGCCGGGCATGTGGCAGGCACCTGTAGTCCCAGCTACTTGGGAGGCTGAGGCAAGAGAATCGCTTAAGCCCAAGAGTTGGAGGTTGCTGTGAGCTGTGATGCTACAGCACTTTACTGAGGGTGACAAAATGAAACTCTGTCTCAAAAAAAAAAAAAAGGGTTTAGCACAAATCCCATGTACTCCAGAAATCTAACCCACATGGAGTACTCAGAAATCTTGAAACATTTATGGCCTTTAAATCTTTACAAATGATAGAAGAATCATTCATTCCCTTATGTAAAACCTCATGATGTTAAATCTTTATTATCACAGAGATCACAGATTCTTGGAAGCGAGGAACACTAACTCAACGTTTTGTGCTGAGCCCAGAGCTGAGTATACGATAGGATAGGATTTCAGAACTGAGATCTAAATGAACCAAACCTGAGTTCAAGACCCAGGAGCTTAAGAGCTTCCTTTACCTCGCTAAAGTGCAGATTCCCCTCTTGCAAAACTAGGATAGTCATGGTTCCTACCCCTTAGGAATGTCACAAATGCTACCTGAAACTGCAGGGCAATGTTTAACCTGTAGTAAAGAGTTGAATATTTTTTACTATAAAGTGGTAAGAGAGAAGTCAAAAGGCATTCTTTTTTATTTGCTTATTTCTGTTTATATTTAATTTTAGAGGAAAACTGTCTCAAGAATACCTTTGAAGTCCTGGATGAGAAATAAAACTCATCCTTGTGAGTTTTATTTTATTTTATCTATATTTACTTCAAGATGTGAAGTGTTTAAATGGTTCCAAAAGTTGAGTTAGAACAAAAAGAGATACTCAGACAAGTTTCATTCCTTTTATTCTTTCCATCCTGTTCCTACCATGCCCTGCAGGTAACTAAGCTCATTAGTCTCTGCTTTTTTCTGTTTCTTTTTCATCCTTAAACAAACTGGTAAATGCTCTTGTGTTTTTTCTCTCAAAGGTATTCTTTTTATTTTTATTTTTGAGATAGTCTCACTGTATTGCTCTGGATAGAGTGACATGGCATCATCATAGTTGACAGCAACGTCAGTCTTTTGGGCTCAGGAGATCCTCTTGCCTCAGCGTTCCAAGTAACTGGAATACAAGTGCCTGCCACAACGCCCAGCTAGTTTTTTTTTTGTAGAGACAGTCTTACTTTATCGCACTCAGTATGGTGCTGTGGTGTCACACAGCTCATAGCAACCTCCAACTCCTGGGCTTAGGCGATTCTCTTGCCTCATCCTCCCAAGTAGCTAGGACTACAGGTACCCGCCACAACGCCTGGCTATGTTTGTTTGTTTGTTTGTTTGTTTGTTGCAGTTTGAATCTGCCACCCTTGGTATATGGGGCTGGTGCTCTACCCACTGAGCCACAGGTGCCGCCTGGTTTTTCTACTTTTGGTAGAGGCGGGTCTCAATCTTTCTTAGGCTAGTGTCCTGAGCTTAATCAATTCACCTGCTGTGGACTTCCGTCATGCTAAGATTACAGGTGAGCTGTGAGCCACCGTGACTTTTTTTTTTAGACAGAGACTTACTTTCTTGTACCCGATAGAGTGCTGTGGTGTCATACCTCAAGCAAACCTCTTGCTTCAGCCTCCCAAGTAGCTGGGATTACAGGTGCCCACCACAATGCCTGGCTTTTTTAGAGATGGGATCTAGCTCTTGCTCAGGCTGGTTTTGAACTTATGAGCTCGAGCAATCCACCCCCTCGGCCTCCCAAAGTGCTGGGATTACAGATTACAGATGTGAGCCACCATGCCAGGCCTTCAAAGGTATTCTTGAGACAGTTTTCCCCTGAAACCAGTTGTCCAAGACCCCAGTCATCTTTTCCACGTGGTGGTTGGGAGGTACTGGGCAGGCAGGAGCTCCTTGACAATAATGTTAGTTTGATACTAATCCTCACACAGCTTCGACTTGGGGAGGATGAGCCGACATTCTTCCTATGACTAGCTCTATTATAAGTACTTACCCCAGTTCTCCAAGGTGTCTGTATGTTGGTAATGGGGCCACAACCCAGTTCCTGCTTCTCAGGAGGCTGAGGCCCAGGTTCCCACACTACTGAAGCATCCCACCAAGCTGAATGTGGCCTCCTGAAGACAGAGATGGTGCCCTCAGTACTTGCACAGTCACTACAAGTATCTGCTGCACTCCTGCCACCTTCACACCTGATGGGAAAACAGTGCTTTATGCTTCTAAACTGTATTTCTTAGTGAGATCTGAAGAATCAAGGTCAAAAGGCCCCTGGGTACTTCTCGATAAGACCTCATTTTAAGAAGTGAAAAACCTGAGTAAATAAAAATGCCCAGCCACAGGGAGGTGGCCAGAGGAAGTGGAGGACCACTGCTGGAGGTATTTATTGGAAAAAGCAGTGGGAGGGGAGCATTCTGTCTTGGAGTCAAGCTGCCCATAGTCAGCTCAGAGGTTGTGACTCACTCTGAGGAAAAGGACTGCCCTGTATTCTGGAGGAGGCTGCTTTCTCCAAACGGGCTCTGCGGCCAAGGGAGGAAATGAAGCAATCCAAGACCGCTCAGCAGCCATGGGGCAGGACGGGCAGGCCTGGAAGTCCATCCAGTGCCTGACTGTGCTGGCTAATATTTGCCCCAGGCCCCCAAGACACAAGCAACACTAAAGACACTGGATTCTGGTGAGAAGGGGAATTGGGTGCTGTCCTGGGCATATCGGTTTCCCTTTCTGAACCTTGTTTTCTCATCCATGAGATGAAGAAGTGGATTGGGCCACTGGGAAACTGGCAGCCAGTGTCCCAGCTCAGCCCATGGCCACATTTTATTATACTTACAGTTAGAAAACTACCATCCCTACCATCTTACCCAGAGTCAGCTTTACAAATTTAGGCTCCCTGCCTGCCCTTTAAAGTTATTTAAATTGGCAACTCCTAGACTAGGGGCAACCAAGTTCCTTCCAGCTCTGGAAAAACAGTGATTGGGAACAGGGTGAGCAACCGGCACTGGGATGACAGTAAGATGATCTTTCGTTCATCCCAGGATCCTGGAGAGGGGGAGCATGGCAGGGTGCCAGGGCCGAGCATCTGCCAGGCAGAGCTGACACAGCTTAGGGAGAATTCAAAACAGCCTTTTTTTCCAGCCTTCTGGTGAGTCCTGTTTCTCTGGTGCTGCTGCGGCAGCAAGTGGGCACCATGCCCAACCTTTGGTGGGCAGAGAGGGGGCTCTGCACCCATCTGCCCGGTTTCCTACGCAGGCTGGGAAGACCATGCCTGGGCTCAGGCTGCCCTCTGCTGGGCAAGCACAGAAGCTGCCTTGGGTCGAGACCACAGACAAGTCAAAGCGAAGGCTACGCCCCTGGCCTATTTCCACATGGTGCGGTGGGTGGGAATGCAGGAGATGCAGGCTTCTGCTTTCCTGCCACCTTTGGGGGAAGACTTGAGACTCTTCTAGTGGTGTCAGTGCCTCTAAAAAGGTCACTAGGAAGATAGTCTGGAGTCACACAAGTCTGCATTAAAACAAAAGGCTTTTTCCAGGCCAAGCACAGTGGCTCATGCCTATAATACTGGCACTTTGGAAGGTGGAGGATGGAGGACCACTTGAGGTGAGGAGTTTGAGACCAGCCTGAGCAACATAGTGAGACCCCATCTCTATTAAAAAATAAAATAAGGTTCAGTGCCGGTAGCACAGTGGTTAAGGCACCAGCCACATACACCGAGGCTGGTGGGTTCAAACCCAGCCCAGGCCAGATAAACAACAATGACAAATGCAACAAAATATAGCCATGCATTGTGGCAGGCGCCTGTAGTCCTGGGTACGTGGGAGGCTGAGGCAAGAGAATCGCTAAAGCCCAACCAGTGACACCACAGCACTCTACCAAGGGTGACATAGTAAGACTCTGTCTCAAAAATAAAAATAAAAATAAAATAAAAATGCTTTTTCTGACTAGGGACTCCTACAGTAGTGTGCTTATAAATATTTATTGAATAAATAACTAGGCCATCCGTTTCCTATGGTAGAAACGTCTCCTGTTTTTGTTTGGGAGAACAACTTTACGGTTTATTATCCTTCTTTCTTGGTTCCCTCTACAGCCCAGGCCCCTCTGTCTGGGTTTCCCAGTTCCAAGCGCATCCATCCTCGGGGTCCCCGTGCGTCTCTCCTAGTTCCTCAGCCGTACCCCAGGTTCCCTCTGAGATGCTTACCGATCACATCAGATCTAGGTCACAGCCCTCTCTCCCTCCTCTCTTCAGATATTTCCTGTGTCTCCCTCTTGTGCACCTGGATTCTCATTCGACCTTGAGTTCAAGTCTCTCTTTTCTGAAGTAGCCACAGGAGTGTCTCCCCCCCACCCCCGAACTATTAGCTGTTAATTGACACATGTACATGTAACTAAGGAGGGGCAGCTGGAAGGAGTGGAAACTTTTGGTGTCTAGGAGGGGCTTCTGGGACCCCCTGGAGCTAGCCTGGGATGGAGCCAGGCCCAGAGTGGGGCTGGGGTGGCAGGATGCTCAGTCAGTCCTGAGCTACTTCAGGCTTGTTTCAGGTGTTCTCACACAGCCCTTCACAAAGATTTAACCACGTTTGGGTCTCAGCATACTTGGGGCAGGGGGAGGTTCTTATGCTGTTTCCTATTGTGCTTTTTTCTCTTTTCTTTCTTCTTTCTTTCTACTTCTTTTCTTTTCTTGCTCTTTCTTTCATTTATTTCTTTTTTCTTTCCACTTCTTTTCTCTCCCCTCCTTTCCTTTCCTTTCTGAGATCAGGCGCCTTCAGGGTGGTCTGGCCACCTCCCTTACCCTTCTCTTCCCTTTCACAGAGGGAAAGGGAGTCCTTTGAATTTTGTGCCCTGGGTAGAGTACCTTGGCATTGTACCTCATAGCAACCTCAAACTCTTGGCCTAAAGTGATCCCCTTGCCTCAGCCTCCCAAATAGCTACAGGCACCCACCACAATGCCTGGCTTGTTTTTCTATTTTTTAGTGGAGATGGGGTCTCACTATTGCTCAGACTGGTGTCAAATTCCTGAGCTCAAGCAATCCACCTGCCTGGGCCTCCCAGAGTGCTAGGATTACAGGCAAGAGCCACCATGCCTGGCCAGGATCTACCTTTTTTGCTTCTCTAGATAATATATGTAGGTAGGAAAAATTCAAAGGGCTGTGAAGAGTTGGTAAGAAGTTATGCCAACTCTCATTCTTTTCCCAATTTTCCTTGCCCACAGAAAATCTGCTGCCGTTTTCTTCCAGAAATAGTGTTATGAGCATACAGATAAATATATATAGTCATGCACTCAGTACTGGAGCACCTGCTTTGATTCAGGCACTGTTATTATACAAAGCACACAAAATTCTTTACTCTGGAGAATTTACATTCTAATGCAGGGCAAGGAGCTAGGCGATACATGAGGAGGATCAAGCAAACACGTGACTTTTTTTTTTTTTTTTTTTTTTGAGTCAGAGTCTCATTTTGTCGCCCTCCGTAGAGTGCTATGGCATCACAGCTCACAGCAACCTCAGACTCTTGGGCTCAAGTGATTCTCTTGCCTCAGCCTTCCTAGTAGCTGGGACTAAGGCGCCTGCCACAACACCCCGGCTATTTTTAGAGACAGGGTCTCCCTGTGGTTCAGGCTAATCTCAAACTCCTTAGTTCAGGCAATCCATCTGCCTCAGCCTCCAGAATACTAGGATTACAGGCGTTCATCACTGCGCCCGGCCAAACACATGACATGTTAGCTGTGGATGGTGTGATGGGAAGGCCTTAAGCAGGGTAAGGGAGTTGGGGATTGGTGCTGACTGCTCTCCTTGGGTTGCCTCTCTGGACCCTGAGGATCCTGGGGCTCAGAGCCCTTGGTCCTCACATATGGAGGCCCACCCTGCCTTGATGAGTCACGTCCTTCACTTTGCTTCCTGAAGGATGTCGAGCAGCTCATCTTAAACTTGTATCCTAGGTCAAAGTTTATGAATATTTTTGAGTATTTTTTCTGGCTTTAATTAATGGTCTATGGGCTAGCAGCATCTGGGGACTTGTCAGAAGTGCAAATTCTTACACCCTAACCCAGACCTACTAGATCAGAAACTCTAGATTGGGGCCCACCAATCTGTGCAGGATTTTGCTGATCTTTTTAGTTGTTTGTTTGTTTGTTTTTGAGACAGTCTCATTATGTTGCCTTTGGTAGGGTGCCATGGCGTCACAGCTCACAGCAACCTCAAACTCTTTGGCTTAAGCGATTCTCTTGCCTCAGCCTCCCAAGTACCTGGGACTACAGGCACCCACGCCACAACACCTGGCTTTTTTTTTTTTTTTAATTGTTAAATCATAGCTGTGTACATTAGTGCAATCGCCTGTACCCATCACTTGGCTATTTTTGTTGTTGCATTTGTCATTGTTGTTCAGCAGGCCCAGGATGGGTTCAAACCCACCAGCCCTGGTGTATGTGGCCAGCGCCCTAACCACTGAGCTATGGTGCGAAACCTGTTGTTGTTTTTTTGGTTTGTTTGTTTGTTTGTTCTTTGTGTGTATGTGTGTGTGTGTGTGTGAAGTCTTTCTGGCTGTATTGCCCAGGCTAGAGTATAGCAGCTAATCACAGGCACTATCATAGCTCATTATACCCTCAAGCTCCTGGGCTCAAGCCATCCTCCTGCCTCAGACTCATTAGTAGCTGTGACTATAGGCCTGTACCACCATGATGCTTAGGTGAGCAATTTGTGTTTTAAAAAGCCTTCTAGAGGTTCTGATGCATGATGAAGTTTGAGAACCTCTGCTGTGCAGAAATGCTTTCCCCATTCACATGATTACCAACATGGTCAGAAGCACATACTTTATACGATCTTACCTATTTTTAAAAAATCTGTTCCAAATTAAATCTGAGACAAGAGTATACATTATACATAAAAATCTTACAGCTTAACTGTTTGAAAATAAAATCAAGTCATTTGAGTCTCTGGGCTTACTATCCCATCTGTCATATAAAAATATTAATATTGGCTCGGCGCCCATAGCTCAGTGGTTAGGGAGCTGGCCACATAACACCTGGTGGGTTTCTTTTCTTTCTTTCTTTTTTTTTTTTAACACCTGAGTTGGTGGGTTTCAACCTGGCCTGGGCCTGCTAAACAACAATGACAACTACAATAAAAAAAATAGCTTGGTCAGCTCCTGTGGCTCAAAGGAGTAGGGCACCGGCCCCATATGCCGGAGGTGGCAGGTTCAAACCTAGCCCCAGCCAAAAACTGCAAAAAAAAAAAAAAAAAAAAAGCTGGGCATTGTGGTGGGCACGTGTAGTCCCAGCTACTTGGGAGGCTGAGGCAAGAGAATCGCTTAAGCCCGAGAGTTGGAGATTGCTATGAGCTGTGACGTCATAGCACTCTACCAGGGGCGACATGGTGAGACTCTGTCTCAAAAAAATAAAAAATAAAAAAAAAAATTAATGTCACACTGGCCTTGGCCAGGCACAGCGGCTCACACCTGTAATCCTATCACTCTGAGAGGCCAAGGCAGGTGGATTGCTTGAGCTCATGGATTTAAGACCAGCCTGAGCAAAAGCAAGACCCCATCTCTACTAAAAATAGAAAAACTGAAGCAAGAGGATCTCTTGAGCCCAAGAGTTGGAGGTTACTGTGAGCTATGACGCCACAGCATTCTACCCAAGGCAAAAGCTTGAGAATATATCTCAAAAAAAAAAAAAAAGAAAAAAGAAAAGAAAAGCACATTGGCCTTGCCCTAAATTCTTATCCTTAAATTCTATTTGTAAATATATAAGAATAATTAAAAGTACATAAAATATGAGTTATTAAAATACTGATGAGTAGCACCAGATAATTTCTGTTCCTCTTTACACTTTGCAGAAGTGAATGGTAGTTACAGTCTAGGCAACATGTAAAGTTCATTGTGTAGTCTTATCAGTACAAGCTACAATCAGAAGAATTTCTTTGCTCTAACTTACAGATAAGTAAGCAGGCTTGGGGAGCTTAAAGATCTTGCTTGATATATACCTTTTCAGAAATAGACAGGCAGGAATTGGGTTCTGTGATCTCAGTCTGTGCTCATTTTACTAGAAGCCACATTTTTAGATACTGATGCTTATCTGAACCTAATCCCTGGAGTCTCTGCATTCACTGGGGAGGGAGAGGCTTAGGGAGGGGGAAGATAGGCCTTGGACAAGTCCGTCTCAGAGCAGGCCAAGTGGGATGCCAGACACAGCATTTGGCTATTTTGGCAACCTTGCTTCCCTTACCAGAGGAGTGAGGCCTGTTAGGGTAGGAATGGCCAACTGGAGTCCTTGAGTGGGTCACCTACAGCCAAGGTAATAGCGTAAAAACAATTCTGTGCCTCTGGGGACGTTGCAGAAATTAGTCCATAAAGATTTGAAAGATACAGGGCTAGTGATTTTCATAACATCTGCAGTTACTTCACCTGTTTCATCAGTGTAAAAGGCAAATGGTGGTGAAGAATGAAGGCAGGTTAACACAAACATATTCTAGAGTGGATTTGCTTACTTTGCCCACAGCACTTGTGCCAGGGCCACTATTCATAGATTTACAAGTGCTTATTCAATTACAATGGTGTCCTACAAGTTATTTGGCCAGCAGGACAGATTTTCATAACAAAAGATGTTAAGCAAAAGCCACACAGCCATGGAATTCCCTGGCCTTCCTGCATGTCATATCTCCTAGCAGCAGACAGCTTCACTGAATGGTAGGCAGATGGCCTCCTGCAGCCTCACTTATGGTGGCGGCCTGGACTCAATACCTGTGAATTTAGGGGATAGTGGACCCGTGGATACCTCCAACATCCCCCATCAGGACCAATGCAATCATTCCATGAGCTGCTAGGGTATGGACGGCCAAAGCCTCACGGTTGAATTCACTTCCAAGAATTACCTTGGTCCACAGAACAGTCTTACTCAAGGTCATGCACCCTCCCCAGTGTGGGGACACACAGGCCGTTCCAAGTACATGTAATACTTCTGTCCATGACGGTCAGGGATGTTGCCATTGGGAAAATGCTACCATGAGGGAAGCAGTGGTGGGATGAGTGCATCCAGGACATACCTGGCACCCCTAGCCCAGCCACATGATGTGGGGGTGAAGTCATATGGGGGTGGGAGGCAGAGACCTTGGCAATGGTGAAAGAACTAGCAGAGGCAATGCTTAAGAGCAGTGTCCAGCAGGCTGCCCTCCTGCTCAGACCAGGTAGCTCTAATGAGCCTCTTAAGCTACAAGTGTCAGTGACTGGCTACTAGGCAGACTGAGGTCACCAGGCATCAAAGGAGTCATGTTGCTTCCTGGAAAGGTGGCCTGGGCAGGTGCCATGGCTCACACCTGTGAGTCTCCATCCAAAGTGGGAAAATGCCTTGAGTTCAGGAGCTTGAGACCAGCCTGAGCAAAGCGAGACTCTGTCTCTACTAAAAATAGAAAAATTAGCTGGGCATTGTGGCAGGTGCTTATAGTTCCAGCTCCTTGGGGGTCTGAGGCAGGAGGATCTCTTGAGCCCAGAAGTTTGAGGTTGATGTGAACTAGGCTGACACCACTGCCCTTTAGCCTGGGCAATAGACACTCTGTCTCAAAAAAAAAAAAAAAAAAAAAAAAAAAAAAGAAATCAGAACATTAACCCAAATTTTGGAATTTAATAT
>CAUYPK010122656.1:0-28682 GCA_963574355.1 Loris lydekkerianus
TATTTTTTAACAGCTATATAAATACAAGCGGAGGGGGCAAGTGTGCTCAGGGGTATGAGAGGGTGGGGAATTCCAGGAGCAGGTATGGTAATCCAACGGTCAGGATGTTCGTTTCGCCTAGGGCAGTAACCTTCCAAGCACTTGATTTAAGCGTTAAGTTTCCAAGGTGAGCTTGCTCTTAAGTATTGGCTCCCGGCAAGGGGACCATCATGAAGCCACCAGAATCTTGTCTGCCCTATCCCTGTCTCAACTCTGATCTCTTATTGTCAACCTCAGCACAATGGGCGGCATTGGCAGCCTTCCAGAGAGAACAATGATTGTGGCTAGTGAACAGATTCTCAGGCAAGTTCCAGGAGAAATGGAGTGGCCCCCCTGCCACCTTATTCTTAGCCAATATTAACACGTCCCCTCCCTTCATAGATTCAGGACCCCTGCCCCTGTGTGCCGCTGAGCCAGGTCTCTTTCCTTTGCTTGGCATCCCTGTCTCTTTTCTGGTACCCAGCAAGGGTTCTCTTCCAGGGCATTGTGGCATCTTTCAAGCTCTGTTGCTATGGCAATGGCCATGATGTTACAATCCCACTTGTCTGGATAATCAAGTAGGAAGGCGAAGTGGAAGGAAACGGGGTCAGGTGCATGTGGCTGCTCTGTCTTCCTGCCTTGAGGAAGAACCTAAGGGAGGCAGCAGGAACTTCTGTAGCTGGTTTTTATGAGAAAGAGCATCCTGCCTGTGGAGTCTATCAAAGAGGCAGGCACAAGAAATTGGTGCCCGAGAAGACAGATTAAAGTGCATGTGTGTGGTGGAGCAGATAGAGAAATCCATGGAGAGTCAGACCTGGAATTCTGATTCCAAACTCTGTGTGACTTTGGGAAGTCACTTTATCTCCCAGTAGCCACCTCTGGGGTGGCAAAACCTGGTGTATAATCTACTGGAACCAAGGAAATGAACAATGTAATTTATAGGCAAATATGCCAATGTTTTTTCCCAAACCACTCCTCCACCCTCCCAAAAAAACATTCTCTAGCATTCTGCAAACAATGAACCACATCTCTGATACTATAAAGAATCTCACATCTGGGGGACATTTTTAGGGTAGATGTGACAGTTTAGTTTAGGATTTTATTCTCCCCCTCTGGGAGAACATCCCCTATGAGGTTTTCTCCTGGGTGGGAGGATTTAACTTCTGCTTAACTTCTGCTTGGCAGGGAACAGTGGTTAATACAGAATTTTCTCAGCCCCAGGCTGTATAAATCCCTTAACACTAGTGTGAAGGCAGCAAGAGTCCTCACTGGAAAAGAACAATGGCATTTTATAAACAAGATTCATGAGCATCTGGTTCAAAGTATCCTATTCTTAATATTTAATGATTCACTGACTCAAGTTCCACAAAGTCCTTAGAAATGGTCCTCTTCATGTAAAAGATCCTGGGACTACTAAATGTAAGAGAAGAAGAGGCAAGTTCTGGGCCTGGATATAATAGTTTCCACACCTTCAAAAGAGAAGAAGACACAGTGCATTAGGGGGGCATCCACACTGCCAAAGACTTGAAATTGGAAGGTGGAAATGTTAATGCAAGTTCCGGAACCTTTTAGGATCTTTGCTTTGGGACATGCAGCTGCCTTCAGTGTTTTCATGTTTCCTTAAGTCCTATTCTGCCAATAAATATCATCTGTTGATGCCACTTATGTTTGTGATCTTGAGTTTCCTGCCCCCTCTTGAAGCCAAGTGTAACTATTTTAGATCAAATGAGAAGAAGCACTTTGCAGAGTGAGTGGTTATCTGAATGTTGGTTTCTGCTAAAGCAGAGCCTGTGGAGGTGCACCTGCTTTATTTGTAACTGCTCACCAGAAAAAACAGTAAGGAAATCATGAGTGAACCAGAGAAGGAAGAGAACAAAGACAAATTAGTGGGTAATGTCTGGTGAAGTCCCAGTGTCAGCCCCAGAGTTTGTTGCGCTGGAAGCATTTGTGCTGACGAACACACAAGTCAAGCCTTAGACCTCCCAAGCACTACAGGCTCTCCCCTGAGGAGACCCCAGTGTGTCTCAGGTGCCAGCAAAGCACACAAAGCTGCAGGATGGGAACACAGACCTGGCAAAAGGGATCAGAAAGATGCCTGTTACAGGGGCCAGAATGTGTGTAGGCTGATTCAAGAAGGGTTTGCCTGAGCACCAGTCTGTGACACAGACTCGATTTTAATAGCATCAGGTGACAATTCATCCTCTCAGGGCAACATTAAGGCACCAGCCGTGACTACATTGTCAGGCACACCCTTCTGGTTGCTGTTGTTAGAAAACTAGTTCAAATATGGATTAAACAAAAGAATGACTTTATTTGAGTCATGGAACAGTGTGGGTTTCAGGTGCAGCTGGATTCAGGGGCTCCAGTATAGAATTTTGTCTCCCCATCCCTTGGAAACAGTGTGACTTTCAGGTGGTTGGATCCCATGTGGTGGTGAGATAGCTTCCAGCATCTCTGTGTTTCCATTCTACCGGTTTATCAACCCCAGCAAAGAGCATCAGCATTCCCACAGCTCCAGCAAGGAGCTCATTTGTTTGTTTCCAAACCAGCTGCTCTAGCTTGTGGGATCTGGAACACTGACAAGGCCTGGGTTGGGTGTGCAGCCCTGGAAGTAGGGATGGAGGTGGTGGGGAGGATGGATCAGACCCTCTAAGTGGGGCTGAGTGTGGGAGAGGGGCCAGTGTCCAAAGGAAAAGGGAAGGTTTATTATCTAAAAAAAAAAACCCTGTACTCAACCTTGGATTATACTAAGAAGAGAATAGACTTGGTTGCTTTGTATATCTCTGCCAGGTAAATTCAGGGAATCTACCCAACCCAGAGTGGCTTATCTGCCCACTTTTGGAGAAATGAATCTGTAGGCTCATTAGCTTATTCATGTGATGCCTTACATAAATTATGGTTTTGTGCACTGACCTTGAACTACCGGACAAGTTCTCCAAACCTGGTGCACAACACATGGGTATGATTTAGGCCAGTCCTTTCCTTAGGGAAGGTACTTAAGCATTAGTGGAGGGGAGCTAAGTATGTGGCTTTCTCCCCAGGGAAGGCTGAGGTGTTTAGGGTCCAGGGGCAGGGATTCTCCCTCCACCCTGCAGCCAGATACTTCCATAGTCTTTGAGGGCCAACCTTCCAAAAAGAAAATGAAAACACACAGACCTTTGGCTAGAAGTGCACAACCAATTTTTTAATAAAGTTATTATAAATATGTACAAAGCGTCTCCAAGGTATGAAATTCCTCTTAGAAAAGAGCACAATGAGTCAACAATGTCAGAATCCAGCATAGAATGGCTCCAAGTTTACTGCCCCTCTGGCTGGGCCAGAGGCCTCCTCGAGGTTCCAGATACCCTCACAGCCATCCCTGCCATGCACACAGGCTCCTTGCCGCTTAGAATGCAAAAGACCATGGAGGAAGGGGAACTTGGGGGTTTGGGTGGGGGCAGAGGGCAGGAAGGAGGTAAGAAAAGCTTCCCATGCCCTAGGAATTAAGTAGGATAGGCTATCTTTGCAAATTAGATGTCCCTCCCCCGGACCTTATAGAAACCAGGAACACAGGGGAGGGAATGAATACGTAAACTCCCCAAGGAAATCATCCAACCCACCCTCAAATGTCCCCAAATGTGACACTCTCTAGTGGACCCAAGTCAGGCTCTCCAGCTTCCTGCTGGGCCACATGCCGGTGTTTGCCCTTGAAACAGTAGTGCCATGGGACCTCCTCATGAAGGGATCCAGTGTCACAGTCAGCTTATGGGCTTGGGGGTCACACAAACGCAAGTTCAAATCTTGGTTCAGCCACTCACTATTTGTGTGGCTTCCAGCTAAGTTGCTCAACCTCTCTGAGCCTCAGCTTCCTCAGCTGTAAAACGGGAATAACAATATTATGTGCTCAGGCAGGCGTGAGGACTCACGGAGGGGCAGATGTGTAAAGCACTCCTCAGTGCTTGGGAGTGGTGAGCACACAGTAAAAGGCAGCCTCTATGATTGCATACAGCAGCAAAGACCAGTCTTTTCATGCTGGGAATGAGTCTAAATAAAGGGTTTTTAATCACCTTCTGCTAATAGCATGGCTCTCAGTAAATACTATATAACAAACAATTTGCCAGTGAGGCTAGGGGTCACTTGATGACCCAGCAAATCTGTTAAAAATTACGAACCAGACTGGAAAAGGGACATTTCCCATCATCTGGTTCCATGCAGGGCTGCCCCTTTACAATGAGTAAGAAAGTCTCTTCTGAGACAGAATTCTACAACCTGGCACATTGTGGGTGCTCAATAATGTTATGTGAATGAATTAAAATTTTAAAAATAAGCTTTAAAATGACAAATGGTGACATCAACTTCCTTCCCTCATGGGAGTTCCAATCGGTTCCCATGGGACTAGGCCAGAGTGTCCAGACGGTCGCCCTTACCCTCCAAGCAACTTCTGATCCTCTGATTGGCCTGGACTGACTTAAGGAAACTGTCAGAAAAGAAATTGGTATCAACACAGAGGAACAAGACTTTGTTCTGGTCTCTGCAGCTTCTAATACCACGTGGATAGACACTCAAGAAAGACCACAATGGTGAGCCGGTATCACTAAAAGATACTGTGTAGGAGGTGGGAGGGTGGGAGAGGACTCCCCAATTTCCAGCAAGAGAGAGTGATACTTTGTCACTGTCAGAAACATGATGATAGAGTTAGGGGTACACTGAGATCGGCTACACAAATTGTTAAAAACCCATCACAGTTTTATTGTTCTGTGATAGTATTGTTGAAATCACCTTTTTTGTTTTCCACCAAAATAGAAAAGAAAGAAAGAAAGAAAGAAAGAAAGAAAGAAAGAAAGAAAGAAAGAAAGAAAGAAAGAAAGAAAGAAAAGATGAGATCACCAGAAGAAGTGGAAAAGAGGTCTCCAGTATCTCAGTGAAGGAGGTTAAAATAACAAAACCAGGCACTGGGCTCCAGACTACCAGGTGCTCACAGCCTAGGACCATGGACAGCAGCCAGGGGAGCTAATGGGCTCCCCAGAGAAACTGGCTGCTTGAGCTGAAGTGTATGACAAAGGCTTTAGGAAACGGAACCCCAAATTTGAAAAGAGATCTTATTCACTTCTGGGGATGAGAAGCTTCCAGATGGGAATGGATCTAATTTTGAATGCTGAGGCTCCAGGGGGCTCCAGCCCCTGTGGCTTTTGGACCCTCACCCTGTGGAGCAAGCAACACCATCAGGAATAAATAGGCAGTCTCCCCACCTCATTATGCAGTGAGCCACCTAAACGATGATCTCAGAGGCCTCCCCCTGCTTTGCACAGGCACACACGCACATGCACACACACACACACACACACACACACACTGCTGTCTGCTGAAACCTGATATGAGGTCTCTTTTAAAATTTATTTCAAAAGCAGCCTCTCTCTCTCTCTCTCTCTTCCCAGACGCTCTGCAGTGAAGCTAATCAAAATCAATGACTCCTTGGCAGCAGGAGAAAAGGAGGGGAAGAGAGGGAGGGACGTTGCCAGCACTTTGCACACTGTGGAAATATTTAGGAAAAAAAAAAAAACACCCCACTATCTCATGCAATCCAAGTAATGCAACAGGAGAGACAGTGGAGACAATATATACATATATATCATGCTTCAATTTCCTAATACAAATGTCCATCAAGAAGTCAAATCTCATATAAAAACAAGCATTAAAAACAACCCCTTTTCAAAAATCGGGGCAGTTGAGAAGTGCACTCGAATGATGTGCAAGAAAAGGCCAGGTTTAGATAAATACACGGTTTCTAGTGATACATGAGAATATGTACAAGGGACTTGGCTGTGAAGCTCCATCGGGAGGTCACGGGTGCTCAGTTCTCTCAGCAAAGTGGCTTCATTGAAATCAAAATCGCCCTGAAATGCCAACCCCAGCATTTGGAGTTTGGATCCTCCAGGGGGAAATATCATAAAGCTAGTAGGCAAGGCAGGGTCAAAAAAGGGATCCTCTCACCTTTCATCCTTCTCTCATGTCTAGATGGGTCGGTACGAATGACCCCACGACCTTGAAGGCATTGCTCTCAAAGAAGCAGAGAACTATGATCGTATACAGCCATAGTAAAGGAAACCCCTCCCTGGAAAATGAGATGAGCTGGAAAGACTCTAGTCTCTGGCTAGGAAAGTGATCAAATACAAGCAGAGATAGTATTTCATACCATTCTAATGAATTCTCCTTCTAAGTTCGTGGCTTGGTGGGGATATTGCCTGCTATTCTCTGCAGCCCCCACCTAAGTAACAGTCCCCTGCAAACAGCAACCTGGAGGGGAGGGTGCAAGCCACAAGGGGAAATAAGTTCTCTAGAAATAAGTTTTTATTTATTTATTTATTTTTTGCTTTGCTTCGTTCAAAGCTGGGGGAGGGGTGCGTAGGGCCTTCCCTTGGCTTCAGTAGTTCTGGGCTGCATTTTTCTTTAAAGGGCTATTTAGGAAAACATAAGGAAGGTATGGATTAAGAAAAAGAAGGAAAAAAGAAACCCAGCCCCCAGCTTGCAGCAGCACAGAGAGGTTGTACGTTTCAAAGCACCTGGTCATTTTCAGCAAAGCATATGGGGGTTGTGGGGTAATTGCCATGTCAGCCTCATGCACCTTGACAGCTGCTGATGGTGCTGCTGGCTTCTTAGACCCAGAGGTGTACCTGCTAACCAGTTCACTGGACCCCCTGTCCGTAGGTATTGGGGGGTGACCTGAAAATCCAGCCATGGAGAACGCCTATCTGAATCTGCAGCCTGGCACCTCATCACCTCAGCTTTGAAAATGGCAGTGTGTGGTACCCTGCATGGAGGGATAATACCTGTTTATTTAGATTTTTTTTTTTAATGAAAGCAAAAAATAATCACTGCTCCCTGAAGAGTCTTTGCAGCCAAGTCTCAGTCCAGCACACATCTTTGTTTAGCCCTTCTAGAAACTTCTGAAAATAGCTTATCCTGGGAGGGGGGGAATCAGACCTCTATCAATCAGCAAGATGCTGGTATATTTCATTCATTTAAATGATCTGCTCCCTCCCCCAACATCCCTTGCTTATAAATCACCCTTGACCAGAATGTAGCCATTTCTTGGCTCTTTAATCCATAAAACCTAAACCCTGAAATCCCCTTGGGGAGTGGGGGAGGGAATGGGCTCAACCCGCAGGGGACTTCTGTGGGGATGGAGGAGAGCAACCGAGTCACGCATGAGGTCAACTTTCCATCTCATAACCACATGCCCCTCAGTGCCACCCCAGCCCAGCCTCCCTCTTGGACCCCAAGGTTTGCTACCAAAGACCTCTGGATATTCATCCCCACTTAGAGAAAGAGGAGACACTCTCAGGTGGCACTTTGCAATTCATCCCTTAAAAAAAAAAAAAAGAATCCAAAACAGCAAAATAGAAATTTCTCTTGTCCCCTGGCCTTCCAGGTCAGTCAACAGAATACCATGGCAGCACCAGCAAGAACACACATAGCACCAGCAAGATTTAAGTGAAGCACCAAAGACACCAAATCAGTAGCAAAAACAGAATCCCACTTCTCTTGAGGTGACGGCAGGATCTAGTGATCTATCTAAACAGGCATAGAGATAGGCCAGGATGTGTCAAGAAATGGGGGTGTCCCAGACTGCCCCTACAAAATTAGCCCTAAGTCATCATTTTTTTTTTTCTATCATGCTTTTTGCAATTTGACCTCTTAGTCCACCAGTGTCTATCCCCAGGCAGTTGGCTGCCGCTGGAGCTAATTCCCACCAGTCTTTGCAAATTTTCTAAGTACACAGCAGGCATCTCTCTTCTGGTGCCCCAGACATTACAGAGTATCAAAGTTCACATCGCAAGGTGCAGAAAGGGAAGGGGACCACGTCCTCAACAAGGCATGCACTGATAAGTAATATTCATATTTTACTTTTTTTATATATATAGAGAGAGAGCTGTATGTAAATAGCATTGGGGTGTCTGTTTCTGCAGCTGGATTTCCAAAGGGCTTCCCCAGTCCCATTCTGTGTTTCTACTATTGCTCCAGGCGCCGTCTTTATTCTCCACTTCCTTCTCGAAGTGCCAACCACGGCCTTTCAAGCTCTGGGCTCCCCCTCTGGAAAACGGGAACCAGCTTTCTCCAAGGACACAGGGTTTTCACCAACCTGCAGAAATAGAGATTTGTATTTTGGTCAGTGCAGACAGCTGCTGAGGGTGATGTCAGTGTAATAGGCCTTGGCACAGCCAGCCCGATGTCTGGAGGGGGAGTAGAGGGAGAGGGGAGGAGCAGGGAGCTGCTGAATGCAAACCTCTAGTTTTGGAGGAAAGGTCACCCCCAAAGCTAGCTGCAGTGCTCCTTCCCCCATGTAGCACTGTCCCTGTAGCACCCTTCCCTAAATAGATATTTGCACATATATATGAGGTCTGATAAGTATGTTCACGAACTCCTCCTAGAAAAAGTGTTACATACCTCCTTACTGAAAATCACTACAGCCACCTTCGAGGTACTCCCCTTGGGAAGCTATGCAGTGATGCCAGTGCCTCGTCCACCCTTCAAAGCCATGCTGGAACTGTTTTTGTGGAATGGTCATCACATCTGTAGTTGTATTACCCTCGATGTCCTTAACGTCATCAACATGTCTTCCTTTCACTATTTCCTTTATCTTTGGGTAATGAGAAAAGTCACTGGGGGCCAGACCAGGTAAGTTAGGGATGGTGTTCTAATACAATTACTTGTTTACTGGCTAAAAACCCCCTCACAGACAATGCTGTGTAAACTGGTGCATTGTCGTGATGCCAGAGCCACACCTTTCTCATGCCAACATTATCAGTGAAGATTTTCCTATTTCTGTATCAATGTTTATTTTGTCTGCCATTGCTTCTCACAGTCAGTCGACAATTTTGGCACACAATTCAATAGAACTTCTGCAACATCATCATCAGTTCTGCACACAGGGGCAAGTTCAAGAACACAATTGTCAGAGATACCCAGGCATCTCTCTCTGTTTTCAGACCTAGATATTTACATAGGCACCTTCTGAGATTCAGAAAAAGGACTCTAGAGCCACACTATCTTTTTGCTCCTCCAGATTAGGAACAAGACCTTCATCCTAAACCCAGGGTCAAGAGTTGTAGGACAGTCTCTGCTCCCTTTCATTCATTTATTCATCCATTTACCCATTCATTCATTCCCAAGCGTGCCAAGCCACACCAGGTGCTATAGATCCAATGACATAATTCTTGCCCTTGAGGGGCTCAGAGCCAACAGAGGGAGATGAGAAGAAATTGATCATGACAGCATATGCAAACAGCATATGCTATGGAAGTCTAGGGGATAGGCAAGCTCATGAGGGAGACAGGGGGACAGAAAAGGCTCCTCCTGAGAGAAAGAGGGAGACCCTGCAAAGTATTGAGGGGTGCCTGGACACTAGCCAGGAAAGAACATGAGACACCCCAGACAGGGTAAGAAAAATAGCACACATCCAAGAGCATTGAAAACATAACACCCCATACTTGTACATAAATGTCCGTAGCAGCATAATCTATTAATAGCAAAAAAGTGGAAACAACCCAAATGTCCATCACCTGATGAATAAGTCAAATGTGATATATCCAAACAATGGAATATTATTCAGCCATCAAAAGCAATGAAGTACTAATACTTGTTACAAGAGGGATAAACCTTAAAGAAAGACACCAAAAGCCAAATATTGTGTGATTCCATTTATATGAAATGTTCACAACAAAAAATATTTAGAGACAGAAAGTAGAATGGTGATTTGCCTAGGGCTGGGGAAAGGTAGAAGGAATTGGGAAAATGAGTACAGGGTTTCTTGTTGGGAGAAGAAGATATTCCAAAATCAATTTTGGAGATAGTTGTACAATTCTGTGAATATACTAAAAAGCCATTGACCTTTGAAAGGTGGGTGGATTTTATGTTTACAAGTTAGCAGAGGAGACTGGAAACATTTCACACATTAATCTAAAGCAGGTCATATTAGAAGTACACTATGTGGGGTGGCACCTGTGGCTCAGTGGGTAGGGCACCAGCCCCATATACCACGGTGGCGGGTTCAAACCCGGCCCCTGCCAAACTACAACAACAACATCAAAAAAATAGCTGGGCATTGTGGCAGGTGCCTGTACTCCCAGCTACTCGGGAGGCTGAGGCAAGAGAATCGCCTAAAAAACCCAGGAGTTAGAGGTTTCTGTGAGCTGTGTGATGCTACGACACTCTACCAAGGGTAATAAAGTGAGACTTCGTCTCTACAAAAAAAAAAAAAAAAAAAAAAAAAAAAAGCAGCGCACTATGTGGGCCTGAGCGTGGTGTCTCACACCTGTAATCCTAGCACTCTGGGAGACTGAGGTGGGTGGACTGCTTGAGCTCAGGAGTTTGAGACCAGCCAGAGCAAGAGTGAGATCCCATCTCTACTAAAAACAGAAAACTTTGGGCGGTGCCTGTGGCTCAAAGGAACAGGGCACCAGCCCTGTATACTGGAGGTGGTGGGTTTAAACCCAGCCCCGGCCAAAAACTGCAAAAAGAAAAGAAAAGAAAAATTAGCTGGGCATCATGGCGGGCACCTGTAGTCCCAGGTACTCAGGAGGCTGAGGCAAAAGCACCACTTGAACCCAAGAGTTTGAGGTTGCTGTGAGCTAAGACACCATGACACTCTACCCAGGATGATAGAGTGAGACTCTGTCTCAAAAAGAAAAAAAAAAGAAACCCATGTGGCTAATACAAACCGAGTGATACAGGAGAGAAAGTGGGAAGGAGATAACAATTTATTACGACCAAGGTAGAGAAAGTCTGTGATGTTGACTTGTATGAACTGCACCTACAGGTGCCCTTGACTCAGATCTGGCTTCCAGCTGGGTTTGAACAGGAGACACTAATGGGAAAATGAAATCCAGGTATTTGTTTCCCAACTCCTTTTCTGTTAGTCAGAAATTGGCCCCAGCCCCTGCCTGGAGATTCTGGTACACCTACAGCCTGCCTCAGGCTCTGGGTCCTGTTCCCTCCCTGTTTCCCTCAGGCCAGGGTGGTAACAGCTCCCATCCAGTGCCAACCCTGGGGTGCTGCACCATCCCTGCTGGTTTCCTAGACCCTGCCCACACCTTTGCCATTGACTTTACTAAACTCCGATTACTCCAGTTGGGGATACTCCCTGACTTTTCTGGGCCCTAACCAACGTATCTGACGGTGTAAAAGAGGTACGTCATAAACACACAGACTTGTGTGAGCCGACAGGCCCAAGGATCCAAATCGGTGACTTCAAACCCTTTGCTTTTGACCTGTGGAGACAAAAGACCTCTGCGCCCTGCCCATTTTCCAGTCCCCCTCTACCTCATGGGGCACGAGCATACTGGAATTCTGCACTGTTGCATAGCCTTCCTGTATTTTCATAGAATACTAAATTAGAATCATCAATCTACTCAATTGATAAACACATTTGTCTTAGTTTATGAAAACCAGCTTTTGTAACCACTAAAAAGGCTCACTTGTTTGGTTTGTAGCCACAAATAGAATAAAAGTCAGTGGGAATCAGCAGCATTAGTCTAAGATAATTAAGCTGCCTTAAGCACCAGTGCAAAGAAGGAAGGATGGAAGGAGAGAGAGGAATTTATTAAACACCCACTATGTGCTATTAAGTGTTGCCACTGTGGACCAGATAAGACCAGGTGCCTGCCCTCAATTTGTCTCCAGTCTTCCTGCAAAGACCTGTCACACCGGAGGCCAGCACTGTAAATAACCTTTGTCAGCAGGTGTATTGAATAGCCCAGAAGTCAGGTTGGGAGGTAACATCACCTAAGAAGCTCCAGAGCGGGCACAGGATTTGAACTGGGCCTTGAAGATACACACATATATCTTTTTCCATATTTGGAAGAAGGAAGGATAGGTTAGGTGGGGAAAGGGCCTAAGCAAAGCCAAAGGCAGTGACAAGCATGGCTCAGACAGAGAAGCATGATGAGCAGAGAAATTGCATCAGAAAGTTATAGGAATTGAGGTTGTGCAGGGTGTGCTAGTTGAATTCAGATGATGAAGGGACAATAACGATGGCTTGAGAGAGATGAGAGAAACTATTTTTTAAGCTGTGATCACGGAAAAAATGGCGTTTTCTTGCAAAAAAAAAAAAAGGTAAGATTAGCAACTAATTTTCACTTTTCCAACCTGTAAATCATTGAGCCTTCAGTGAATCTTTCAAAGGATTTCCTGGGGCTACTAAGTGGATGAATTCCTGAACCCATTTACATGTAGGTTACAGGTTGGTATCTACAGGGAAAGGTGAACACTGGAAACAGACCTGTGGAGAGCGCCAACGAGCATGTGTTTCCTGCGCATGGGCGCCCCAGAACCAAGTCTCGCACCTGTGATCCTAGCACTCTGGGAGGCCAAGGTGGGTAGACTGCTGGAGCTCAGGAGTTTGAGACCAGCCTGAGCAAGAGCGAGACCCTTCTCTACCAAAAAATAGAACAATTTGCTGGTTGTCGTAGTATGCACCTGTAGTCCCAGCTATTCAGGAGGTTGAGATAGGAGAATCACTTGATCTCAGGAGTTTGAGGTTGCTGTGAGTCATGGCACTCTACCCAGGGTGACAGAGACTCTGCCTCAAAAAAAAAAAAAAAAAAGAAAAAAAAGTGGTAGACAAGCCAAACCATGTAATAGTTACAAACACAAACTCTGGAGCCAGATGTCTGAATCAAAGTCCCTATTCAGGCTGGCGCAGTGGCTCTCACACCTGTAATCCTAGCACTCTGCAAGGCCAAGGTGGATGGATCGCCTGAGTTCAGGAGTTCAAGACCAGCCTGAGCAAGAACAAAACCCCTTCTCTACTAAAAATAGAAAAACTAGCTGGGCATTATGGTGGGTGCCTACAGTTGTAGCTACTGGGGAGGCTGAGACAAGAGGATCACTTGAGCCCAAGAGTTTGAGGTTGCTGTGAGCTATAACACTCTACCCAGAGTGACAAAGTAAGATTCTATCTCAAAAAAAAAGAAGTCCTGATGCAGACACATAAAACCTGTGTGACCTTGGGCCAGCTAGCTAACTTTTCTGGGTCTCAGTTTCTGTAGGTAGAAAAAAGACCATAACAGTAATAGTGCAAATCTCATAGTGTTGATATGAAGATTAGAAGTATTTACAGATGCAAAGTTAACAGATGCAAAGCACTTACAAGTAATGACACATAGTAAGGTCTGCGTTTGTTGTTTTTCATTATTATTATTACTATAGCCCGGGCTATAAGTTCTCCCAGGGGAGAGGATTTGGCAACAGAATATAAGGACACCTGCAGTGCTTTACTTCCATATAATTTATTTTATATTACATGTATAGTGTTTTTTTAATGAGCAGTAAGTAGTACTTGTACAATTTTAAAAAGTAATTTAAAGACATCAAGTTCACCACCTACTATGAGCCACTGCCCTGCCCCTGGGATGCCTTCTCTCAAACCTGGCTCATAAAGAACTTTCTCAGAGGCTGACTCACAACCAAAGCTCACAAGTAAAGAGATTCATAAAATGCCTTTGAAAAGGTATCCCTGTTTCCTCTTATCATCCAAAGAACACTCCATTTTTTTCGTGATCACTGGAGGGGAAGGCAGGCAGAGGAGGGCAGGAACCCTCACAGTGCCGCCTCCTGGCTGCAGTGACATCTCGATGCTCCAGTCACAGAAGGCAGAAGCTGTGAATGCTGAACTCCACTGCAGCACTGGATGGAGGCTCATTCCCCTTTTTCCATTGTCTCTCAGAATAGCTAGGACTCTTGGATTCCCTCCTAAGAGACCCCAATTTTTAATTTTTTAAAATACATTTTCTATGCTCTTATTACTGGCACAAATAAGTAACAAATTCAAACAACAGGAAGGAGTATAAAAATGAAAGGAAAGCCCCTTTCACTCTACCTCTAAGTCCCTCTCCTCTTCCTAGAGGCAACTGCTGTTAAACAGCTCATTATGTAGCTTCCCAGAATAATTTCTGTACACTGACAGACACCCTAACGTTTTTTATCTTTTCCTACCATATGTCCCCAGAACCCAGTATAATGCCCAGCAAATAGTAGGCGCTCAATTAAATGTCTGTTGAGTGACAGTAGATAAGTGACAATAAAGATGGCAGTCTCTCAGCTCTTCCATCTTTGGTTTCAACAGGTTGATTTTGACCAAGAAGTTCAAATGGCACCAGTGGTCTAGTGCCTAAGACTTGGAGTAAAAGTTCTCCATGAAGAATCCTCCAAGGTTGCTCTGATCTGTGTTATCACTTAAATTTCCATGTGTTTAGCTCACATTGGCCAGTTAGGAATCTGGGGACTTAGGAAAGTCTGATAAGAGACCTGAAGAGAGCAGAAGGCTAGGTTTTGTTTTTTGTTTTGTTTTTGAGACAGAGTCTTAAGCTGTCACCCTGGGTAGAGTGACATGGCATCATAGATCATAGCAACCTCTTGAGCTCAAGTGATCTTCTTGCCTTGGTTTTTCTATTTTTTAGTAAAGATGGGGTCCTTCTTTTGCTTAGGCTGGTCTCAAACCCGTGAGCTGGCAACCCACTCACCTTTGCCTCCCAGAGTGCTAGGATTACAGGTGTGAGCCACCATGCCCGGCTGAGAAGGCTAGGTTTTGAGTGTGAGGGAAAGGAAGAGGCCATTTGACAACCTTCGGAAGAAGTTTATTTGCTCCCCCTGACCCAGCCCCCTGCTATCAGTGAATAGTCATTGATTACTCAAAGTTCCGAGAACTCATAGCTCCCACCCAAATACAAAAGTTAGGGCATGTGGGCCTTGGACGCCCAACTAACATGACTTTGCAGAAGGTAAAAGCACTGAGAGTTGGGGAAAAATAGCTCAGCACAGAATCAACACCAAATAAAAGGAGCAGACCCTTCTTGAACAGCAGCCTATAGAAACAGTCTTGCTCACATGTATCAAGTTATAATATGCACGTTTTTGACCCAACAATTTCACCTCTAGCAACTTCACTTTTTATTTGCAAAGTTCTTGAAACAAGAATGTTCAAGACAGGCAGCGCCTGTTGCTCAGTGCATAGGGCACCTGCCATGTACACCGAGGCTGGTGGGTTTGAACCCAGCCAAAGCCAGCTAAACAACAATGACAACTGCAACAAAAACATAGCCGGGATGGTAGCTCAAGCGGCTAAGACGCCAACCACATACACCAAGAACTGGAGGGTTCGAATCTGGCTCGGGCCTGTCAAACAAAGACAACTACAACCAAAAAATAGCCAGGCGTTGTGGCGGGCGCCTATAGTCCCAGCTACTCGGGAGGCTGAGGCAAGAGAATCTCTTGAGCCCAAGAATTTGAGGTTGCTGTCAGTTGTAATGCCACAGCACTCTATCCAGGGCGATAGTTTGAGGTTGTCTCCAAAAAAAAATCTTCAAGACAACCTTGTTTCCACTGTCAGAAAATGGGTAACCATGTCAATGTCTCTGGGGAGGTAACCTAATGAGGAAATCCTGGTCCACCCGAGCAGCAGAGCACCTTGCAGCCATTGAAAAGGATGATGGGAAGATCTCAACCATCTATTTTTAGTGAGGGGGAAAAAGCGGGTTACAGAACAGCATGAACAGTATGAGCTCATGTATTTAAAATAGGATACGTGTGTGGGTGTGTGTGTACATCAAAGGAAGTCTGGTATAGAGGGGGTCTCCTAAATCAGGGGGCATGAGCTATAACACAACAGTCAAATGTGCCCAGGAAGGGCTGGTGTCACTGGAGTGTTTGTGTACCATCTAAAGGAGCTTCTGACATTGATCTCCATCCTGTTTGCTACCTCATGGGAATACAGGCTCAGTGCTATTAGACCTTTCCATTTTTCAAGAAAAACCTGGAAATTCAGACTTCCACATCAAAATGTCTGGTATATATAAATATTTTTTGAGACAGGTCTCACTATGTTGCCCAGGCTGGTCTTGAACTCCTGGGCTCAAGTGATCCTCCCACCTCCGCCTCCCCCAAGTAGCTGAGACTATAGATGCATGCCACCACACCTGGCTAACATGCCTGAGTTTTAAGTGTCAGGGTAAAAAAAAGATGCAAGTCAAACAAAAGTCAACTGCAGGCTGAATTCAGCTGGAAGATCACCTGTTTTCAACCTTTGCCGTAGGTACTCAGATACTCTTAGTAAGATGGCATTTAAGCTGGCCCCTTCTTATCCCTCAGTGGCTATCTCTGGGCCTCAATTTCCCTGTCTGTCCAGTGAGGGAAATGGGTTAGGTGGTCTCTAAAGTTCTATCTAGCCTGGCTATGTTTCTATAACAGTAACCTTTTTTGGCTCACGAAAAATTTTGAGAATTGGACACAAACTATGGATTCTCTCTAAAGTAGGGGGAAGCACCGGAGTATGAAATCAGCTCGTATTATTGATCTCATTTCTGAAAGTTCACAAATTCCCTCAGTCCTCTCCAACATGCATGCATTTGTTCATTCCTCCATTCGGTACTTAGTGAACGCCCCACTCTGTGCCCGATACCATGCCCAGGTGCTGGGATGCAATCATGGATGAAACAGATGTAGCTTGCACCTTACAGGACCTAGAGGCCAGCGTTATCAGGCTGAGAGGCCCCAGCCTGAAGGTTCTCTCAGCCCTGATGAAGTGCCTTAAGCAGTGAGACATAGACTCAATGGTGAGTCATAGACTGGGGCAGACAGGATTAACTGCTTTAAGAAAAAGGCTCAGAAAAGTCCCTAGGGCTCCCACCATGGGATCGTGAAGATGGGCCCACCATGGACTGTATTTTACACCAAATACAATATAACACATATCCACATATCACATGTTGTCATTCACCATTTTCTGAACATCAGTGACAGGTCTTGTACTGTGCTGGACTAGATTAT
This sequence comes from Loris lydekkerianus, assembly GCA_963574355.1. Taxonomy (NCBI): domain Eukaryota; kingdom Metazoa; phylum Chordata; class Mammalia; order Primates; family Lorisidae; genus Loris; species Loris lydekkerianus. The sequence continues at coordinate 16,819 of CAUYPK010122656.1, forward strand.
AGCATGTTTGCTTTATACAAGGAGCTCATTATTGAGATAAGATAGAGTTGGTTCTCTAGGCCACTCACACATAGAGAGTGCTGAAGCTGTGGCAGCCCCCTTATAATTAAGGCTCTCTTAACACAGATGTTATTATTATTGTCTTTTTGTTTTCTTATTTTTTGAGTCACAGTCTCACCACATCACCCAGGCTGGAGAGCAGCGGCATGATTTTAGCTCACTGCAGCCTCCAACTCCTGAGCTCAAGTGATCCTCCTGCCTCAGCCTCCCAAGTAGCTGGGATGGCAGGGACACCACCACACTCAGCCCAGATGCTATTGTTATTCCAAATTTCCAGATGAGGAAACTGAGGCTAAGAAGGTAAACGGATCTGTGTAAAGTCATACAACTCATAAATGGCAGATGGGGACCTTATCCAAAAGTTATCCTGACTCCAAAATTGATACACTTTCCACCCAGCTGCCATGCCTCAGCATAAAATATTGGTGAATAAGATCAACAGTTACCAGTGGTTCAATTTTCTAAATCAAGTATTAGGCTCCATAGTCGGCCAACAGGTTGAAATATTTCAAGTCAGGGCTGTCTTTGAAAATGGAACCTTGCAGATTGCCTAAGCTCAGGAGTTCAAGACCAGCCTGAGCTAGAACAAGGCCCTGTCTTATTGTGGCGGGCGCCTGTAGTCCTGGCTATGTGGGAGGCTGAGGCAAGAGGATGGCTTGAGTCCAACAGTTTAAGGTTGCTGTGAGCTATGATGCCATGGCATTCTGAGGGTGACAAAGTGAGACTGTCAAGAAAGAAAGAAAAGGGAGGAGAGGAGAGGAGAGGGGAGGGGAGGGGAGGGGAGGGGAGGGGGCAGGGGAAGGGAAGGAAGATCGTTTGTGATGTGCACCAAGAGTTATTCACAAAGATGTTCTTCACCAAGTTGGAAACAATCTCAATGCCCAACAACGGCAGATTGGGAATGCACATAATGGTATAGCCAAATAATGCAAAACTAATCAATCCCAAGAATTCTGTCAAAGAAAAATATTAGAAGGTATAAAGAAATGGCTATGATATACTGAGAAAGGCAGCTGACAGATTTAGGATGATTCCATTTGTTTAAGTACCTATCCATGCATTTTTTTTATAGAAAGAAATATACCAAACTCTTAATGGGTAGTAAGATAAAACTGATTTGCCACAAGTTTCTTTTTAAGATCTGAATTATTGTCTTGGCACCTGTGGCTCAAGCGGCTAAGGCGCCAGCCACATACACCTGAGCTGGCGGGTTTGAATCCAGCCCAGCCCACCAGACAACAATGACAGCTGCAACCAAAAAATAGCAGGGCATTGTGGCAGGCGCCTGTAGCCCCAGCTACTTGGGAGGCGGAGGCAGGAGAATCACTTGAGCCCAGGAGTTGGAGGTTGCTGTCAGCTGTGATGCCACAGCATCTATTCAGGGTGACAACTTGAGGCTCTGTCTCAAAAAAAAAAAATCTGAATTATTGATCTTAATTAGGAAAATTATAAGTGCCTATGCATCTTTTCATTGACATGATTTCAAAGTAGAAATTGTTGTTTCTCAAAAGGAGTTGGCACTTTTTTTTTTTTTTTAAGCATGCTGCATCCAGGAAAGCTGTCTTCTCTTGGAACATTTTGCACATTACCTAGGAGATGCAATTTAAACAATACAAAATACAGTATTTATCATGTTTAACTCTGAACCCATCACTGTTCAGAGACCAAAAGTCTAGTGAGATTGCAGAATGAGTTTTCTATGTAGTTTTGTCAACTTGGCACTGTCAGTGGTATGTTTAGGAGACTTAGAGGTTTCCAGAGAGCATTTCTCAGGGATGGAGCTCCCTCAGAATAGGAAAGGGAAGACACAGAAAGGGATCAGGTCTCCACATTTCTCCTCCAGTTAGAAAGGGTACACCACCTGGGGAAAGTGATCAGCTATCAGTCAGGGAGCCTATGGTGCTAACACCAAGTGGTGGTCAGGGAAAATCACACCACAAAGGGCCATATCAGATCCAGTGGAAAAGCAAAGAGTGCAGCAATCTGGGTTGTTGTTTTTTTTTTTTGAGACAAGATGTCCCTCTGTTCTCCAGGCCAGAGTACAAGGTCATCATCATAGCTCACTGCAACCTCAAACACATGGGCTCAAGTGATCTCTGCCTAAGCCTCCCAAGTAGTTGAGACTACAGGCGTGCACCACCATGCCCGGCCAATTTTTCTATTCATCTGTATAGATGAATTTCTCAGGGATGGGGCTCCCTCAGAATGGGTCAGGGAAGTATATCTGTATTACTTTAAGAGCCCTTAGCACTTTCTGAAATTATTTGTGTGTTAGATTGCATAATCTGAAGATGGCCACAATATCTCTAGACCCATGTGCTATTCCAGAATTTTAGAACTTTGCCCTCTCTCATGGGGTAGGGACTAATTCTGTTCCCCTGCACCATAACCTGCTTCTAATCAAAATGACTTCTGAAGGTGGGTCAGAAAAAACAAAGCAGTTTCTACTTGATTTCCCAGGACACTCGATTGAAGCTATGAGATGCCATGTCAGAAACCAACTACTCTGAGGCTGCCATATTGTGAGGAAGCCCAAGCCACGACAAGAAGCTGGGTATAAGTGATCCAACTGATAGCACCAGTGGACTCCCAGCATCAACAGCCAGATGTATACATAAGGTTGCCTCCTCACCCATGATTCCAGCCCTCAGCCATCCTGGACGAGAGGCAAATCACCCCCAATATGCCCTAACCAAATTCCTAACTCACAGAATGTGCAAGCACAATCAAACACACTCAGCCCTCTGTATCCATGGGTTCCACATCCATAGATTAAACCAACCTTGGATCAGAGACATTGGGAAAAACAAATTAAAAAATAATATCACAATAAACAATAATACACATTAAAAAAATACAGGCTAGGTGATGTAATCCCAGCACTTTGGGAATCCAAGGCAGGAAAAGCTGGTCTCAAATTCCTTGAGGCCAGGAGTTTGAGACCAGTCTTAGTAACATGGCAAGACTCCCTCTACAACAAAAGCAATTAATTAGCCAGATGTGATAGTGGGCACCTATAGTACCAGCTACTCAAGAGGCTGAGGTAGCAGGATCACTCGAGCCCAGGAATTTGAGGCTGCAATAAGCTATGATCATACCACTGCAAGGCAGCCAGGGTCACAGAGCTAGACTCTTTCTCTAAAAACTAACAAACAAGGGTGGTACCTGTGGCTCAAAGGAGTAGGGCACCAGCCCCATATGCAGGAGGTGGCGGGTTCAAACCCAGCCCCAGCAAAAAACAAACAAAACCAAACAGTATAATGACTTTTTTTGTTTGTTTTTGTTTTTTGCAGTTTTTGGCTGGGGCTGGTTTGAACCCGCCACCTCTGGTATATGGGGCCGACGCCCTACTCTTTTGAGCCACAGGTGCCACCCAGTATAATGATTGCATAGCATTTACATTGTATTTATTTGTTTGTTTTAGAGACAGAATCTCACTCTGTCACCAAGGCTAGGGTGCACTGGCATTATCATAGCTCCCTGCAAACTCAAACTCCTGAGCTCAAACAATCCTCCTGTCTCAGCCACCCCAGTAGCTGGGACTACAGGTGGGACCCACCACACCTGGTGAATTTTTCTGTAGAGATAGGATCTCACTCTTGCTCAAGCTAGTCTCAAACTCCTGACCTCAAGCAATCTTCCCACTTCAGCCTCCCAAAGTGCCAAGATTGTAGGCAGGAGGTGCGGGCCCAGGCTGTATTAGACATTATAAATAACCTAAAGATGATTTAAAGTATATGGGAAGATATGTGTTTAGATTATATGCCAATACAACACCATTTTATATCAGGAGTGTGAAGATCCTTGGATTTGAGTATCCTTGGGGGAAGAGGTCCTTGAACCAATTGAGGGATGGCAATAATTATTTTAAGCCACTAAGTTGTGGAATAATTTGTTATACAGTAATAGTAACCAGAACGATCTTTATTTATTTATTTATTGTCTGTCTCTTCCCACTAAAATGTAAACTCCTCGAGAGCCAGGGCTTCTGTGTCTTGGTCCTTCCTATATTCACAGTATCCAGAAGGCACTCAATAATTAGTAGTTGAATAAGTGAAAGAATCTGGATTTGGGAAACATTAGCAGCTATCTTGCACAGTTCCTTTGTGCATTCTTTAATTCAGCACATTGTTATTGTGCACTTACTATGTGACAAGCAAGTTGCCATGGGCCAGGGACACTGGATTACTTTACTATTCCTGTGAAATCTCATCACATGGTAATGACCACTGAGGAAACAGAACCTCCTACCCCACCCTACCTGCCAAAGGTAAGTCTGAAAAGTTGACTTTTCAAAAAACAGAAGTGTGATTGCCAAATCCACCCGGCTCACATCTGGGGGCGCATTTAATTACCCCCGGGTGTGGCTGTTTTACAACCCTGCCTCAGTCACTTGTGCTATGGCCGCTCAGTAGGCAAGCGCATGACTGCAGACAGGGACCATGTGGCAGCAAGACTGCCTCATCCTGCACATCTGGCCGCTTCCCAGGGGGTGCCTCCCCAACAGCTGTCCTCCCTGGGCTTAGCTGGCTCCCTCTCCTCTACAAGCAGAAGGCCAAGCTTTCAAGCTCTAAAAGTAATTCTGGCAGGGGTGCCACAGGCTGGGAGGGATGTGCCTCCAGGTTTAACCACTTAATCCCCAAAGTACCTGCCAAGAACCAGTTAGCATGTCTGGCTGGCAGGTCAGGCAGTCATTAATTCATTAAAGTAGGCTCCCGCTGGCCCATTATCTTCCTTGCCTCAGACCACCTTCTCACCTCATGGGCCTGCAGAGTCCCCCCTTTCTCCCCTGCCCCCGGTCCTAAGGCAGGATTCTTTCCACCCCCAACCCCTCACCCAAGCAGATTCCACAGCTCCATTCTCCCTTCCTGGCCCTCCCAAGATGCTCTTCTCCCTCTCTCCCACTCCCCCACCAGCCAGCATTCACCATCAAGAGTCTTTTGTTCCCTCTCTCCTGTATCTTTGAGCAGAGACTGGTTAAATCACACCCATCCTCCCTCATGCCTCCCCAGCCTCCTCTGGGGGTCCTTCCAGAAGGTAATCTCACTAGTGCAGGAATTCACTGTCCACCACCTCCTCTGCCTGTTGCCCCACATTTCCTCTTCCCCTGTGCCCCCAAGTGGGGACAGCTGCATGCCCTCAGAGTCAGAAGTTCCAATTCCAGTTCTGACTTTGCTGGTGGACGCTTCATGCCTCAGTTTCCCCTTTGAAATAATAAGAATGGCATTAATCATTTTATGGCATCCTCTATTGAGTCAACTAACAGCCAGGCACTGCACTGGACACTTTACACAGATGCTCTCTTATTATCCTCCCAGCAACCACAGAAGAATACAGCTCCAGATGACAGATAAAGGTTCAGAGAAGTGACGGTTCTTTCCCAAGTTCACACTGTCAGCAAGTGGCGGGGCACTTAAGAGTGTCTTATCCATTATACGGTACTGCCATGTCTGACAGTGATCTCTGAAGAGGAAAGGTAGAAATGGCCAGAAACTGAGAGTAATAAAAATGGTAAGATGTTGACTACTTTGGGAAAGAGAGATACTGAAATACACAATAATAATCACAATGGCTCACATCTATAGCCACTTCTTGTGCATCAGGCACCGTTCTAGAGCTTTCTGTGTATGAATTCACTTAACCCTCTCAACAGCACCTACATTAATTATCACCCCCCTTTTACATATGGGAAAAGTGAATCTCAGGTTTTGTTTCTTTTTTTTTAATGATGACTTCTAAGAAGAGTACTGCTAGTTCACAGCAGGGGCTCAAAACAAGTTGGCTGGAAGGACTGGTCCTACATACAGCTGAGCACACCCTAACACCTAAAAGAAGAGCTGAAAGTGGAAGGTAAGGTTCCCATTTCTCCTCTAGGGCAGGGAAAGTGGAGAGTATCCAACCTCCAGCTTGGAACTCAACAAATTGTCTCTCTCCAGTGGTCTTCCTTTCACTTCTACCTAACTTTCCAGAGATGGGAAAAGATGAAAATTAAGCCAAAAAAGCCCAAGACAGGCTGGAGCTGCTCAGAGTACCAGTATTCTGAGCGCAGACGTAGGCTTCAGGGAGAGAACTTATCCGAGCTAGGGCTGGGAGCCCCGGAGTACGGAGAAGCCGTGGATGGGAGCGCAGGAAGGGGATGGCCTGTAATTCTACCGGTGTCCCGAGGGCGTGAGGGGAGGCGCTGGAGGAAAGCGGTGCGCTTGGGGCATCTTGAGGTCGGGGCGACAGAGGTCGGAGAACCCCGGAGGGCGTGGCTGCGGGGGACGCTCGCAGGCGGGAGAGGCACCCAGAGACGTGGAGAGACGGTGTCCCGGAGTGTAGACGCAGCGTGCAACTAACTGCGTCAGAGGCAAAGGGGGAGGATAAACTCTAATTCGACAATTATCTGTCGACTTTCACCCGGGGTGCTGAGGGGTGCACTCTGCTCGCCCTGCCACAGCCTGGTCTTCTAGATCCCGGAGCACTCCCAGCCCCGACACTCACACACCTACACAGGCACTCCCAGTCAGGCTCTGGCCCGGAGGCCTTTGCCTCCCGCCTGGCGCCCGACATCACGCACCGCCTGGGCCCGGGAAGGGAGCGCTTTTCCGATCTCGCCCGGACCCCAAGCCGGGAGGAAGCCGTGTCTCAGCCCTCTCCCAACTTCTGTTGGAACTTACTCCCCACCTCTTCTTCTAATTCACTTCCAACTGTTTTGCAACTTGTTCTCTAGGCACTTTCTCTTTTTCTGCATTCTCCCTGAACATCCTTTCCCGCACGCCCCATTTCATTGTCCGTTTGTGTGTGTGTGTGTGTGTGTGTGTCCCCTCTCCCCCCACCCTTTTCCGCCTTTTCCCAGATTCCGCGCTTTGAGCTTCGCCTCTGGGCTTCTCGACTCCTTTTTTCTGCTCCTTGCGCTCCTGCAAAATGTTCTTCCTTCGCCTGGTATTCGGCAGCCCCAGCTTGGCCTCTTCCAGACCAGGAAGCCTCGGGCAGCTGATGGGATCTCCGGAGCCCAAGAGTAGGGCGAACAGCTCTCCAAAGCGCTCACTTTTCTTCGCCAGCGCTTAGGCTGCGAGGCCCACGCGACATCTGTCGCCTGCGCTCCCGGCTCACACCCCGCGCACCCCCGCAGCTCCCTGGGCGCCGTCACCCCCCACGCTCCGGCTGCCGCCTCTCCCAGCGGGAGCAGACGCTCGGGCCTCGCCTGCGGGCACCGCGCCAGCTTCCCAGGGTGTCGGTGGCTCACGGCCCGGCCCGGGGCGACAGGGACCCAGCGCGGCTGGCTAAGTCAGCACAGATCTTCACCTTCCCGTACTACCCCCACCTAAGGTGGACACAGCCTGATTCTCTCCACTCTGTCACTCTCTGCAGGGCTACCTCTCTAGTACAGAACCCGGAAAGACGATCCTTACATTTTTGCTTCCCCAAAGTGCCTAGAACTGTGCCTTAGGCACACCTAGTGCTCAGTAATCCGCCCCCCCCCCTCCGCAAAAGCCTAGCAACTTTCTCCTACAGATATCAAACTCACTAGGAACTCAATAGCCACTTCCCATGCCCCCATTCTGCGCGCGGTTTCTAGCGTACAGCAAGCTCTGGAAACATTGCCTCCCTGAACAGTGCCCAGAACCCAGAAGGAGCTCAGTAAATGCTCCTTCATTAAGACTTCTCCTTGGAGTTTACTTATCTCAGCCCACCTCTTTTCATCGCAGCGACAACCGTAGGGGGCCGAATAGGCCAAGCTCCTTAAACCCGACACCTCTCTAGAGAAGGAGCGAAGTTGGCAGAAGAAAATTGCCAATGCGTGGAGTTTGGGGAGAAATAATGGGCCAGAAACCTAGTGGGAGACCTAGTGGGAGAAAAAGTCGCGAGATGCGCTTGGGGCGCCAGAGGACAGGGGCCAGTAAGGGGAGAAGTGACACTTAGGGAGAAGATGGAGACGGTAGTGACTCAAGAACGGCAAGTTGCTTGGAAGGGGAAACCTCTCTTGAAACCGTAACAGATTATAATTATTTGGCATCATTTATAACTAGGTTCTAATAAGAAACAATTTTTATTTTACTTGCATTGCGTGTCTCTTTACTCGTGGGGTTGGAGAGGATTATGGAAGCTGAGGTCCTCTCAAAGCCACAGAGCTGGGGTGGGGAGAGCGCTGGCAAGAGCGCTGAAGAAGTCAGACGGAGAAGTCAGAAACCGTGGACCTGGCACTTGTTAGGAGAGGTGGTGTCTAGGCAGGAGAGGAGGACTGAGATCTTTGCAAAAGAAGGAAAAGGAAGACGAAGAGGGGAGACGGAGAAGGGAAGAGAAGAAAGCCAAACTTGCCACTCTCCCGCTCGCGGGCCAGCCCGGCGTCTCCACTGCCCAGCTGCCGCGCCCTGGCTCTCGCTCGCTCGCTTGCGTACCTGTTGCTCGCTCCGGCTGAATCTCGGCTCCGGCCCCACCAAGAAGCCCCGCGTTCCTACAAGTTCCGCCTGCCGAGCAGCCAGGCCGCCAGCGCCGCCACCTGCGCGGCCGCGCACAACCAGGGCCAGTAGGTGGTGAGCGCGCCGAGTGCTGGCGCCCTCCTGCTCCGAGCGCGGCGCCGCCACATGGTGCGCTGATGCAGCTCGTCGCCGAGCGCCTTGAGCCGGGCGGCTGTGAGCTGCGCGGCTGACGAGCGCAGACCCAGGCGACCCGCGCTGCAGGCGCACACTGCCGGGGGGCCGCGGCCGCGGTGCAGGGGGCACGGGCACATGACCGCTGGCCCCTCTCCCTCCCCGCACTCGGGCACCCCTCGCCTCCTCTCCGTCCGGCCTCAGAGCCCGCAGCCGCCGCTCTCCAGCCGCCGGGGGCCTCCCCTGGACACCAAGTTTCTCCTTGTGTTGTGCGTTTGTTGTGCTGACGGCGCTATTATTAATTAAAGTGTCACATGGTGGAGGGGGGCGGGGAGGGGGGGTTACATCATCCGGCCCCGCGGGGGTGGGGGGGCTGCAGGCAGAAGAAACCAAGAGGTAACTTTTAACCCTAACGGCGCCGGCAGCGAGGGGGCGCGCGGTTTGGGAGACTAGGAGCGCGGCGCGCTAGGATGGAGAAGGCGCCCCGCGGCGGAGGTCCTCGGCTTTGGGGGTCTTGAGAGGCCCCGGAGGAGCGCGAAGTGAAGATTTTCTCTTTCCTCTTTTCCTGAATTCAGCTTCAGTTCCGATTTGGCGAGGGAAGCAAGCTTGTTTGCGGTTTTGGATGGAGCTGATACCGAATTCGGTTGCGTTATTCAAAAACATTCCGAGGCCGTTGTTTTGTTTGGGGAGTTGGGTGGATTCAAGATCTTATGGAAGGACCAGACTAAAGCTTACTTGCCCAATTTTAGGTCTGACTTGGCACCTGTAGGTCTTGGGTATGAACACATCCGACACATGCCCCCACTCGGCTCTGGCCTTCGCAGTCTTACCCTAACGCGCCCCTAGCGCCGGATTAGAAACCGGGATAGAGATGAGGGTGTCCCGCCTGAATCCTGGTAGAGCGACGCGCGCACCGGCGGCACACAGAACCCGTCCGGAAAGGCCCACATAAGGAGCTTTCTAGAAGGAAACTTCTTGTTTGCTTTCATTGTGAATATTATTTTCCTGAGTTACAGTTAATAGCGACAATCTTGACTAAATGCGCAATGGGGGCCCTAAGGGGCCGGTGGGGAGGGAGAGGGGCCTTACATTTCATTTCCCTCTCTCCAATCCTTCAGCTGTCCCTGCGCACTTCCAAATTAGAACGTCTGGAGTTGTCGCTGCTAGTGAAGGTACAGATGAGCTAGGGGTTCTCAGGATTTTTTTTGGGGGGGGGCGGGGGGAATGAACCCTTCTGAGATCTTAGATCAATTAGGATTCAGACAACTGGAGGAGCCCAGAGGTGGTTCCAAGGCGGAGGTGTGGGCCATGTTGTGGAAGCTTTCCTACTGGCAGGGTATTGCCAAGGCCTGATGAGTTCTTTGGTCCTTGGAAAAGCTTCTTCCAGTCCTATGCCCTTAGTTTTGGTATGGATTTATCAGGAGGAGAGGTTTTCCCCAGGGCCTGAAGCATGGTAAAATGACAAAGTCAGGGCTCAGATCCCACTGGATTCTGTAATCTTGGTGCCCTTACCCTCACCCAATCCCAATTCTCCTACCCTTAATAATGGCCAACATATACTGAGTGCCTTCTGTGTCTGGCACCTGTAGGCTTCCAGTGTCCTTATATCTGCTGACTAAACTGATTTTCCCAGCAATTATACAATAAGGGGAAGGAAGGGTGCACAATTACTATACTGATGTAAAGATGAAGAAACTGTGGCACAGGTGGATAAGGCCTCTTGCCCAAGCTTACAGAGTTAGTAAAACCTGGATTTAAACTAGGGCAATGTGCCAAAGACTCGAAGCTCTTACCATGGTTTTATACTGCCCCCTATAATCTGGGAATAATAATACCTCCCTCCCAGGATTGGGGCAGAGACTAAATAAGAGAAATGTATGCCAAGCACCTGGCACACAGTGGGCCCTGGATAAACCTTGGTTCTCTTTGCTTCTGGCCAGAACCACTTCCTATTCTCCTAGGACTCACCTCCTTAATCCCCCCTAGTCTTTGCAGAGAGGACCTGATCCATTGCCCGGGTGTAGCGTTCCAAGAATGAAGATACAGTGTCTATTTAAAAAGCCCTTTGGATTTAAATTGAACAATTCCCTCCCCCCCTTTTTAATCTGCACACTTTTAACGGCTCACTTCATGGCCATTAATTTTAATGGGACGATTATTACCCCTGTTTGGAAGGCTGCCCCTCGAAATGCTGGGCTCGCAAGGTGGCGCTGGGTCAGGTCCCAGCAGCTTGAATGATTTCTGTGGAAGAGAGAGCACAGCCTTGGCTGTGGGGACACATCAGTCATCAGAGGGAGAAGGGAAGGGGTGATGGAAAAGTGGAAGAAAAGGGAAGACCTCTGCCTCCCGTGAAACTGAATCTGACAGTCCTTCATTTGCTCATAGTTGTGTTACTCTGCCCTATCTGACTACTTAATAACTGGAAAACTTGGCCTTGACATGAGGCTTTTTGTAGCCTAGATTCCCTCAACCGGAAAATGGGAATAATATACATAATGGTACCTACTTCGCAGGGTAAATATTAGTAAAGCCCCTAGCACAGTGCCTGGTACTTTAGTAACATTTAATAAATGTTGATGACTGTTAATATTTTAAAATAGATCATGTAGTTGTTATTCCACCATGTACTTCGAAGAATGTTGGAGCCCCACACCCTCAAATATATAGGGTTCTCCTATTGTGAGTTGATGATTCCACTACCAATGTTAAGCATTGCCGAGACAGCAAATCTTTTGGGGGAGAATAACATAGTACTCTCCTAACACTTTAGTAAAAGTGAGTTTTGATTTTAAGTTTGATTTTTTTTTTTTTTATAGAGACAGAGTCTCACTTTTTTGCCCTCTGTACAGTGCTATAAAATCACAGCTCACAGCAACCTCCAGCTCTTGGGCTTAGGTGATTCTCTTGCCTCAGCCTCCTGAGTAGCTGGGATTACAGGCACCCGCCACAACACCTGGCTATTTTTTTGTTGCAGTTTGGCTGGCCCAGCTTTGAACCCACCACCCTTGGTATATGGGGCCAGTGGCCTACTCACTGAGCCACAGGTGCCGTCCTGATTTTAAGTTGTGGTTTTTTTTAATTAAATCAAAAAGCTATGTACATTAATGCAGTCATGGGGTACAATGTGCTGGTTTTATATACAATTTGAAATATTTTCATCAAACTGGTTAACGTAGCCTTCATGGCTTTCCTTAGTTATTGTGTTAAGACATTTATATTCCACGTTTAGTA
>CAUYPK010122663.1:0-16228 GCA_963574355.1 Loris lydekkerianus
CACAATGAGATAGTTTATCATTGCATAGCAATGACTCAGCAAGGCCCGGCCTGAAACTGCCTCTACCTAGATACAGCCAACGTGGTACCATGCCATTGGCCCAACCCTGTCACGCACCTCATCCCCCGCCTTCTTTCCCCGCCCTTTCCCCACACTCTATATAAGTGGCTGCTTGACGCAACAAAGTTGAATTCCTGCTTCGACAGAAAAATAAATAAATAAAATAAAATAAAATAAAATAAAATAAAATAAAATAAAATAAAATAAAATAAAATAAAATAAAATAAATAAAATTGCTATTATGAAAAAGATAAAAAATAATAAATGCTGGTAAGGATATAGAGAAACTCTTACATGTTATTGATAGGAATGTAAATTAGTACAGTTGTTATGGGAAATGAAGTGTGGGTCCTCAAAAACCTGAAATTAGAACTGCCATATATCGCACAGACATAGGTATATATCTAAAGGGAAGGCAATCAGTATGTGGAAGACATAGTTTCACTCCCATGATTATTTCAGCACCATTCACAATAGCTAAGATACAGAGTCAATCTAAGTGTCCATTAACAGATTAAAAGACGAAGAACATGCATTTTATACACACACACACAGACGCAGAAGAATATGACTAAGTCATAAAAAATAAAATCCTGCCATTGCAACATTAATAAGCCTGGAAGACATTATGTTATGTGAAATTTGCCACGCACAGGAAGATGAGTACTGCATGTCCTCACTCATATGATGATACGAAAAACATTGATCTCATTGAAGTAGAAAGTAGAATCATAGTCACTAGAGGACAGGATGGGAAAGGGACAGAGGATAGGGAAAAGTTGATTAACGATATCAATTACAGCTAGATGGAAGGAAGAAGTTCCAGTATACTATAGCACAGTAGGGTAGCACTATAGTACACAAAGATTTACTAAATATTTTCAAAGACTTAGAGGATAGGCTTTTGAATATTCCCAACACAAAAGAAAGATAAATGTTAGAGGTCAAAGATATGCTAATTATCCCAATTTGATTCTTACACAATGTGCATGTACCAAAATATCACATTGTACTTTGTAAATATGTACTATTATTACATGCCAATTAAAAAATAATAATTTAAAAGTGCAAGGTAGACCAAGGAACTTTAATGTCATATATTAACAAGAATTTTTTTTTTTTTTTTTTTTCTTTTGTAAGACAAACTCTCACTCAGTTGCCCTGGGTAGAAAGTTATGGCATCATAGCTCATAGCAACCACAAACATTTGGGTTAGAGCTATCCTCTTGCCTCAGCCTCCTGAGTAGCTGGGACTACAAGTACCTGCCATAGTGCCTAGGCTACTTTTTGTGTTTTTCGTTTTTAGTGGAGATGGGATCTTGCTCTTGCTTAGGCTGGTCTTGAACTCCTGAGCTCCATAAATCCACCCATTTCAACCTCCCAAAGTGCTAGGATTAGAAGTGTGAGCCACCAGGCCCGGCCAAGAAATGTTTTAGGTATAGCTTTAGATTCTACATTGCACCCAATCTGTAATAAACTACCACTTGTTTAGTTTTCATGTTATATCATAGGGAATAACCTGAAAAAGTCTGTTGCAATGTTCTTCCTTTTTCTAACTTTATATCTGTGTGAGATTGTATGTTCCTCATATTTTATCTAAAATAACATATCACAATACATTTAATGAAGAAACATGAATAAAAAGAATTTTTTAAGTGGACAAATAAAGAGCCTCACTATATGAAAAGCATGGAATAATAAATTAATTAACTATTAACCAAAATTTATTTTTCTTTTTTATTTTCATGTCAGAATTTGTACTGATCAGTCAACTCAACCATTATCTGCTTGACAGTATTGCTTTAATTCTCAAGGAATAAATTATCACTCTGATTTAAAATATTTATCAAGCTCAAGAGTATGTTTAGAGGGAATTTGTTTTCAGTCTCTGATATAAAATCCAGTTTCTCATTAAGCAAAAAAAAAAATTCAAATATACAAACAATTTGAACCTCTTGCTCAATTATTATGGTACCATTCTATGCAGAATGGATAAAATAAAGACTAGTTGTTATAGACTGAATGTCTGTGCTCCTCCCAAATTTGTATATTAAACCTCCTAATCCCCAATGTGTTGGTACTTGAAGATGGATCCTTTGAGAAGTTATTAAAGTGACCTTAATTGGGGCCCTCATGGTGTGAGTGGTGAACTTTCAAGAAGAGACATTAGAGAGATTCCCCACCCACCCTCCCGCCACCACGGGCTTACACAGAAGAGGTCATGTGAACAATCATCAGATGACAGCCATCTGCAAGCCAGGAAGAGAACTCTCCCCAGAACCTGACCCTGCTGGCTTCCTGATCTCAGACTTCCAGGAAATAGAACAGTGAGAACAGAAATTTCTGTTCAAATCACCCCATCTGTGGCATTTTGTTATGGTAGCCTGAGCTAAGACATTAAGTGAGATAGATAACAATTATCTAGCACAAAGTAGAAGTTTTTGTAAATAACAGCTGCAATAGTTTTGGAAAGCATGAGAGGGAGAAAAGATAAATTGTGAGACACAGTTACTGATCTTAAGTGTTCATAAACTCATCTTGAGGTTTTTGCTTGTAAAAAACCATGGAATAGCTATAAATACACTTGATGAAATGTTTTTAGACATTTTTATAAGCAGATTAGCAAAATGTGTCACTCATTTTTTATTGAAATATTAATAAATTTTAAAAATCTTAGGCATAGTTGGGCGGCACCTGTGGCTCAAAGGAATAGGGCGCCAGCTCCATATACTGGAGGTGATGGGTTCAAACCCGGTCCCAGCCAAAAACTGAAAAAAAAAAAAAAAATCTTAGGCATAGTTTCATCTTTCTCATGTTTTATTACAAAAGAACATTGGGAAAGATTTTAGTTTAGTTTTGTTTTACCTTTCTAACTAGAGCTCAGAGGGTTTCTGTAGTTCCACTTTTAGCAGTGTTCGAGAACCCAGTGTCATGGAGATTTTTGTGTAACCCTTACTCCACACATTCGTTTATTCTTAACTGGAAGTTCCCTTCATGCTTAACTCCTTCAATTATTTAATCTTCTCTTTTGAAATCCACATAGTTCTATGAGCCACTTTAAATCCTTTGTGGCTTAAGCACAAATAATATTATTATCTAGAGTGTTTCCTTAAGGATAGAGATGAACGTAGCTACCCTTATATATCATATTTCAGTTATTCCCAATACATCTATGGCTTATTTTTTCTTTCCAATTCAATTCCATAATTAAAATGAAGTGTAAAATTTTAAGAGCTAGGAGTAGGTGGAGGCTACCTCAAATATTTTGAACAAAAGTGGAAGGTTGGATGTTCTGAGCATTTAATTCAATCAACAAACATTTAATAAATGTCAGATATCTTGAGGTAATAATTATGCAAATTGTGATCAACAAAACATGCAAAAATAAAAGTTACTTAAACAGATAAGAAAGTGGGAAAGGCAACAGTTCCTTGAAGTCACAATTAGTATAAATTACACTCCCTAACTTCAAGGAATTTGGGACCAAAGACTTACATTTTTCTTATGAAATTTTGAAGGAACCCTTAAGATTTCTATAGTATTTTGTCCAAGGTCAAGTAAGATACCTGCCATATAACAATTGAGAATAACATTATGATATTATAAATATGTTAGTCAAAAGTGAAAATAATATAAATAATATAGACTTTGTTAAAAATGTTCATGTTTTTATTCCATTTTTTCTGGAAATCTACCATTTTACATAAATTATCATATGTATAATACAGTATTGTTTTCTATAGGCATGATGCTGTGCAGTAGGTCTTGAGGACTTAATCACACTGGTTTACTGAAACTTATGTATACATTGCATAATTGAAACTGTTCTTTTCTTTCTGTCTTTTTTTTTTTTTTTTTTTTGAGACAAAGTCTTACTATGTGGTCCTCAGTACAGTGCTGTTGCATCACAGCTCACAGTAACCTCCAACTCTTGGGCTTAAGCAATTCTCTTGCCTCAGCCTCTCAGGTAGCTGGGACTACAGGTGCCCGCCACAACGCCCAGCTGTTTTTTTGGTTGTAGTTGTCATTGTTGTTTGGCAGGCCTGGGCTGGGTTCGAACCCACCAGCTCCTCTGGCGTATGTGGCTGGCGCCCTGGTCGCTGAGCTATAGGCGATGAGCCAACTGAAACTTTTCAATAGCAATTCCTTATTTCCTCTTCCCCACAGCCTTTGACAACCTCAATTCTATTCTCTGCTTCCATAAATTGGACTATTTTAGGTACCTCACGTAAGTTGCAATCATGCAGTATTTGTCCTACTGTGAGTGACTCATCTCCCTTAGCATAACGTCCTTTAGGTTCCTCCAAGTTGTCCTATAGAGCAAGATTCCTTATTTTTCATGTGTAATAAAATTCCTTTGTTTTCACTTACCACACTTTTATAATTCATTCATTCATTGACAGACATGTAGGCTGCTTCTGTATATTGGCTACATGAGTAATGCTGTAATAAACGTGGAAATATAGCCTTCCCCTTTTGTCTGTGGGGGAAACATTGACACATACCAAAATACTCAGTGGATGCCTGGAACTGTGGATAGCACTGAACCCTATATATACACTTACCCCTGCAACAACATGAATTTGAATCTGTGTATAAGATCCACTTATACACCGATTTTTTTTTAAGTAAATATATTTTAAAAAATTGAGTTTTGTGACAATTTGTAAAAAGAACCTCACAAATCAAATAACCTAGAAATAACAAAAAGCAGGATTTTTAAGAAAAAAATATGTCATGAACGCATAAAACATGAAGATACTAGTCTATTTTATCTTTTACTAACATAAAATATACACACATCATCTATAAAATTAAAATATACCCAAAAGGTATGCACCAAAATCTTACACTCCATCCACGGAACCATTTGCAGCGAGAGAAATATAAACAAACATAAAGATGCAGTACTAAATTATAACTGTCTGAAATCAACACTGAACTACAACAATGATGTTGTAGCACCTCCTGATGCTCTTGTGGTAAGCTCCAGCTCCAGCACTATGGATATGATGCTAATCATCTCCGTGTAAGCAGTTCCTCTCCCCAGTAAATTGTATATCACACTAGAAATTGATTTCTTGTGGTTCTTGTGTATTTTTCATTGTATTTAGTGCAAGACAATTAAAACCTAAATAATGCCATGAGACTTACCTAAAGGGTCACTAGAGATGCTTGAAGTTCTCCCAAGAAACACCGGACAGTTATGACATTAGAAGAAAAGGTTAAAAAAAAAAAGAAGAAGAAAAGGTCAGATTAAGATCTGCAACTGTGATTGTCTGTTATTTCAAAATAAATGAATCTGGTATCAGGACCATTGTTTAAAAAAAATAAAAGAAAGAAAATTTGAGAATCTGTCACTGTGGTTATATTAGCATCCAAGAAAATATGCTTTTTGCAAAGTATCTTTTTATCTAGTATTAAAAATGTGGTTTGTGTGTGCAGGATTGCTATCAGAAAGGCATATCTATACGTTGAACAGTCTGATGAGAATATTTCAGATTGTATGTGAAACCAGCACATGGTACCCCTTGATTGCACTAATGTACACAGCTATGATTTAACAATAAAAAAAAAAATTAAAAAAAAGAAAGGCATACCTATAGACTCTAATATGATTTCAGATTCCTAAATGTAAATTAGGTGACAACTTAAAGCAAAAGGAAGTTGAAGGATCTAAAGCTGAAGAGTTTAATGCCATCAAAGTATGGTTTAATAATTTTAGAGAGAACATTGGCTTTTAAAATGTCAAGATAGCTGGGCACGGTGGCTAATGCCTGTAATCCTAGAACTTTGCGAGGCCAAGGCTGGTGTATGACCTGAGCTGAGAAGTTTGAGATCAGCCTGAGCTAGAGGGACACTGCTTCTCTAAAAATAGCCAGGTGTTGTGGTGAGAGCCAAGTAGCTGGGACTACAGGCTCTCACCCTACCAAGGCACCCTACCCAGGGGAACAAAGTGAGACTGTCTCTCAAAATAAAGAAATTAGTTAATTAATTTAATTAAATGTCAAGATAACAGGAGAAGCAGCTCTGCCAACTAAGAGACAGCAGATGAGATCCAAGATGCTATTAAGAAAATCACCAACAAGAAAGAATATCTGCCTAACAAGGTTTTCAGTGCAGATAAAAGTGTTCTATTCTGGAAATAAAATTCCATAAAGGACATTTTATTAGTAAGGAAAAGAAGTGACCACTGAGATCTAAGGCACAAAGAAACGGGCTAACTATACTGTTTTGTGCAAATGCAGCTGGGTTTGTGATCAGTGCTGTCCTTATCTGCAAAGCTGCAATATGTGAACCTTAACAGGAAAAGTTAAGCACAAGCTACCAGTCTTGTGGTTGAACAAAAAAATAGCTTAGACAAAGAGAACTCTTCTTCTGGATTGTTTTGTCCCTGAAGTCAGAGCATATCTTGCTAATAAGGGACCGCTTTTTAAGGTTCTTTTGATACTGGCCAATGCCCCCCTGGCCACCCAAAACTCCACCAGTTCAACATTAAAGGCATGTAAGTCCCCATGGACTCTCACAGACAATGTCTCTAACTCAGCCGCTAGCTCAGGGGGTCATAAGGACCTGTTAAGGCTCATCGCACACAGTCCTTATGGAAATGTTTCTCAAAGCTAAAAAGAGAATCTGATAAAGAGGACATCATGAAAGTCTGGGAGTATCACACCATTGAAGATGCCATTATTGTGAAAGGTATCAAGCTCAAAACAATAAATTCCTGCTGGAGAAAACTGAAGTCTCGGCATGACTTTATAGGATTTACAACAGAGCCAGTCAAGGAAATCATGAAAGATATGACACAAAAGGTGGCAGGAGCAGGGTTTCAACAAAGGGATCTGGGAGAAATTCAAGTGCTAACAAACAGCACACTGGGTGAATTAACAAATGACATGTGATGGAGATGAGTGAGTCTGCACCTGTGCCAGACGCTGAGGAAGAAGACAGAGCAGCACTGTACCAGGACACAAAATGACATGAGACAGTCTGGCAGAGGGTTATGATTATTCAAGACTGCATTGACCTCTTTAAAAACATGAATCTTTCAGTGATACACACACTGAAACAGATGCAAATGGTAGAACAAGGATTGGTATCACATAGAAATATTTTTAGAGAAATGAACAAGCAAAACGTTGGACAAATTATGATGCATAAGGTGACACTGAGTACGCCTGCCTCTCCTGCCTTCCCTTCCACCTGCTCCACGTCTTCAGCCTCTGCCATCCTTGGGACAGCAGGGCCAGCCCTTCATCTTCCTCCTCCTCCCCGGCATGCTCAACAAGAAGTACATGAGGATATTGATGGTGATCTGTTTCTACTTACTGAATAGTAAATACATTTTTCCATCCTTATGATTTTCTTAATAACATTTTCTGTTCTGTAGCTTATGTTATTATCTGTTAATCAACAGTTTATATTATTAGTATGGTTTTTAGTCAATGCTATGTTATTAGAAGTTTTAGGGGATTCAAAAGTTACATGTAGATAATTGGCTTCAGAGGATTTGGGGGGCCCTAACCCCTATGTTAAGGGTCAACAGTACTATGCATAATTTTTTTTCCTTCTTTACAATTTCACAAATAGATGATTCATTCTTATTGTAGATCTTAGCAACATCAACCTATGGTTTTTTTCTTTTCCTATTAAGTTATGAATTTTCACCTTTCCACTTGAAGGAAAGGTGCTTTGGGGGTGTTGAGTAAAATAAGTGTCACTTGAACATGAGAACTATTGATACCTCAGTAGCTCATTTGATAACCTAGATGGCTACTAAGTGACTCATGAGCAGGTAGAGTTCACAGCCTGATTATGCTGGACAAGGGGATAATTCACATCCTGGGTAGTTTGGGAGACATTATTGGTTCCATTATGCTACACAGGGCAGCCTGCAGGTTAGACTTTATAAATTGTTTACTCTGGAATTTTTCATATACTATTTTCAGACTGTGATTGACCATGGGTAACTAAAACAGTGGAGAATGAAACTGAAGATAAGGAAGGACTACTGTACAAATATCTCTCAGAATGCTAATTTCATTTCTTTTGAATAAATACCCGGAAGTAGAATGGTTGGATCTTATGGTAATTCTGCTTTTAAAATTTTGAGGAACTGCTATACTGTTTTCCATAATGACTGAACAATTTTATAGTCATACCAACAGTGCCCAAGGGTTTTGATTTCTCTGCATCCTCACCAAGACTTGTTGTCTTCTCTCTTATTTACATTAGCCGACCTAACAGGTGTGAGACGATACCTCCTTGTGGTTTTGATTTGCATTTCCCTGATGATTAATGAAGTAGTCTTTTAGTGTACTTTCAAATTATCAGCTCCTCAGTCTCCCTATGGACCAATTCATTTTGGTTTTCAAGATTCTTAGAAAAGTATGGCTGAGAAAGAGACAGCTGAAGCATTAGCCATGTCTTTAACATTTATCTTCATATCCGGCAGGCACATTTTGAAGATTCTTCAAACACCAGGAAGAACTGGGCAAAGAGAATAATAGAAGTCTTCCAAATTTACAGGCCTCAAATTTTACATGGTGATTATCTTTCAAGTAAACAGCATAAATTAGGCAAAAGGGATGCTAATGAGATCCCCAGTCCCATGCAGTAGATCATTTTAAGTTTCCAGGGAACACAGAGGGGCACAAAGCTCGAGGTGGCAGTGTAAGTCACTGGGCAAAGTGAAGCTATAAGAGGTGGACTCTCAAATGACCAAGCTAAGGCGTCACATCCCCAGGATGTTATATAGGAATGCAACAAAATTCTAATTTTTCTGAAAACTGAGTTTGAGTTGTGCTTTCTGGGAACTTGGTGTGTAGGAGGAAGTAACAGATCATGAAAAACCTAGTATGTGTTACGAACAAATATGGTCATTTAAAATGTCAACCCTTTATAATAGCCAAGGGTAAAACACCAGAAATTAGCTCAGCAAAAACATTTATGTGGAAGATAAGTTTATGTGGGCTATTCACATAGCGTTGGACACTGAGTTGAAAGTTGACTAGTACCTAAAAGGATGAAACAATAAAAAGTAATAATGATAACACCAAAAATTAACTCTTGCACTCATCCTGTGCCAAGTACCATTTTAAGTTCTTCACATGTATTAACTGAATTTATCCTAATAACAAATTAAGGAGATTCTGGTATTATTTTCTTTTTCTAGAGAGATTTATACACTTCCCAATGTCACACAGCTCCTGAGGGGTGAAGCTTTAGATTTCAAATATGGGATTCTGCTCCCACATTCTATGCCATTAACAATTTTGTATATTTTTTCAAACAATCCACATGATTTGGACTAGATAGTCCTATAAGCTTGACAGTGTGTTAAGTATGTCTAAATGCATTTTGTGTGAGGGGTTTGCACAACCCAGCAACTAATGAACAAATTAAATACAAACAAAATAACAATACCAAAAATTCAAATTAATAACATTAATTTAATCTAAGGGATGATATTATTTTGCTAAACCTAAAATGACAGTGGGTTTTAATGGTACAATGATATAATCAAGTCCACTTATGTATTTCATCACTCTCTGAAGTGATCTTTAATTATACTGATGTAGGAGTTGACCATTAGCCTGAGTATTTTCTAGATAAAGTTACTATTCTTTTACTATTAGCAGGTTGACTATTCACAGCTTTATTTTCTAGATCAGTTACTGTTCTTTTCAAAGCATAGGGTAAAACCCCACCTTAAGTTTAAGAAGTGCTATTTTGGCATCTACTGTTTGTGAATATACAGATGCTGATGTTACACAGAACCACAAGTATGGAGTTTGTAAACTCTAAATCCCAAAAGATTTTCCTAGAATTTCAGCTATATGAGAAAACAAAGGAATAAGGGAACAGAATTGGGGCCATGCAGGACGACAGACAGCTCTGTGAAAGAGGAAGAGAGGGAGAGACAGATATCTGGTGGGTAACCAAGATTGAAAACAACCAGATATAAAACAATTATCATTGAAATCAAGAATGAAGTGCTAATTGCTTAAATCTGTATTCTCAATAAACTGCTTTAGCCTTTCTTCTATAAAAGTAATGGATCTACTAAATGTATTCTCTCACAACATGAACATGGTCCTGACTATCACAACACAGGCTTCGGTTTCTTTTGTTGTTGTTGTTGTTGTTTTATTTCCTTTGGCATGTCTTTACTACCAAGAATGTGTGAGGACAGTTTCCTTTCTTCTTTGTCTCTATTTTAACTGCTTTACACATTTCAGTTGCACAAAGCATTGTGATAGTTGGCTTAATGTGCACTAACTGTACTTGATATAAGTAAACACAAGCAATTATGACAGCAGGGTAGGTTATGAAATAATCTCAATGATTAAGGATATGCTTACATCATATTATTTAAATTTTTATAATAAAAATGCAAAATTCTCATAAAACATTCTACCATGAGAATATTTTCAGAAACACAGTCTGAAAAACAAGCTGTGGTGGGGACGCACGCGACAACACTGTAGGCCTCCAACACCTCAGAGCACTCCGTACGGCAGAGGCAAAAATCAAAAAGAAATAAAACTGACTACACAGAAAATGTTCATTTATGGGAGAAGAGTTGAGAGAGGATAAACTGAAAGGTGTGGCGGGGAAAAAAAATCGAAATAAAAAACATTTTTCTTCATGGTTTCTTAAACTCAAAAGGACTGTAGTGCTGAATAGCTGTTTTGGCCACGATGATACACCATCTGTAGCCTGTGATTTCTCTTCTCTGACAACACATTTCTAAATGAGTATTTTATATTTTCTAAGCATAATTTTGAGTGGATTATGTTATTTACATAAGCACTGGAAGTGTTTGCTCAAGAACAAATGACTTTCCTTTCTCTTTAGTCAATCAGAAGTAACTCATCCAGGCCTTCATTTACAGACCTCCTGGGTAACTCCACACTAGGTAATCAGACAA
Source organism: Loris lydekkerianus (assembly GCA_963574355.1). Taxonomy (NCBI): domain Eukaryota; kingdom Metazoa; phylum Chordata; class Mammalia; order Primates; family Lorisidae; genus Loris; species Loris lydekkerianus. The sequence goes on from CAUYPK010122663.1 coordinate 10,994, forward strand.
GGTACAATAAGACTGGGATGGTGGCAAAGTCACCTCTCACCCTAGCTGTCTGTCTTCAGTCTTCATAATTGTGACAGTGTCTGTGTGATAGCTGCTGACCGTCCTAGCACAGTAGACAGAGCATGCCGGAAAGAGAGACCTTGACCTCATTATTCTGAAAGCAAATTAGGAAGATTAATGTGCTTTGGCTTCAATATGAGAGGTTTTCAAAAACACATGTTCTCAACAGAAAGAATTGGGGTTTTGGTTGCCTTAGGTCTCTCAAGAATTGGACCATCTGTTTTAGAAGGTCTGCCAATGAATGGGGAAGCATCTGTGTGAGTTGAAAGGACTAATACTCAGCCCAAACGGCTCCTTTGCAACTACCGGTGGCATGAGCAGTGGAGAAATCTGGACACTGAATTGTGGCTATGCAAATAGCTTTTATTGGTCAGAGTCTTAAAGGTCCCTAGAGCCTTACATTTCTGAAGATAAGGTTTTACCATGGCTTTAATATTGGCACCAAGAATTTAAGGCAGAGACTTATGGTCAGTTTGTCACCGGGTTTCAGAAGTATTGCTAGGAACAATTATTACATCCTTTGATGAAATACGGCATTCAACGTGAAACTTGGTGCCTTCCTTTCAAAACTGAAGCAATGGCTTATCAAAACTTCTTCTAAATTCATGAGCATGCATGTGAGAGCAAAAGGAAGAGGACTTAATGTGCCCTTTGTGAGTGGAAAGTGAATCAGTGAGCGTGGATGAAATGACTATATAAGAGCAATTTACCATTGTTCTTATGCAGGGAAATGCAGGCTGAGGTCACTTAGCTAGGACTTACTGTTAAAGCTAATGTGATACCCCTGCTGCTTCATTAATCCCCAAATGGATCTAATACAAGCCCCATGTCATCAAGGGCTTACTCACTACTTCTTCCCCACTAATGAATTTTAAATGACTACCATCCCCTGTACCTTTTAGTTCCATAAGGGTCTATAATGGGAATTCACACAGCTTAATCACTAGTCACCTTACTGAAAATACATGCCTGAAAGGCTGATGGTGAAACCAGTGTAGATCGCAAAATTCCTAATGTCTGCGGCCTGAGGTTATTAGTGGTGGTTCTGGTGCTTTGCAACAGGTGGCCCTGTTATGTTCCCAGGTCTGCTTACAGTAGAATACTTAAAGGGAGCAAGCAGTTCTCTGAATGACTTTGGATTTATTCTATTGTCTTTAAAAATACATTAAGATTGGTAGTTTTCAAGTAAAGTGGCCTGGGAGAATTTTATTGTTTTGGTCAGTTTAAAATCAAGAATATAAATTAGAAAGTCAATAACTTAATGTTCTCTTGCTTTGCATAGTTGACAAGTAGATTGAGACCTGAAAATCTTATTCATTCATAATAAACCATAATAAATTAAAAGAAATTTTAATTTTCTTTAAAATTATTTTGAAGAAAAAAATAGAGAGTTTTCTATAGGATTATGTAACTTTAAATTTTAGCATTCCTATGTATTTGAATAAAACATAAACACTGTTTTTGCATTTTTCTGCTTTATATTGGAATAATGAATAAAATCTATTAACACTAATGATTTTCTGGCTTTTATTTTGCTTATAATCCAAGTAATGCATCACAAAAACAGATATATAGTTATGAAAATATATATCCTAATCCACATAGAACCAGAATGCTATTTGCTTTTGTCAAGAAGGATGTACACTTCTTTTGAAAAATCACGTCCTGAAACATGTACGGATAAAGCAAATTATTTTGAGTTAATTGGGTATATTATGCAAATTAGCTTTTAAAACAAACAGATACATCTATCTAAGATGAAAGGGGAAAACAAAATCAGGCAGTATATGAGTAACTTGGTAAAATCACATTTCAGAGCAGCAAGTGGCTTGAGCTTTTAAAGTTAAATTTGTTTTGTTTAAATCTCAGCTAGGAAATTTACAGAACTCAACATGTCTATATCTCAAATTCTCCAGTCTTACAATTAGGTAATAATTCTGATTTTATATGTTTTTACAAAGATTAAATGAATTTTGGGGCCAGCAGTGGCTCACAACTGTAATCCTAGCTCTCAGGGAGGCTAAGGCAGATGAAGTGCCTGAGCTCAGGAGTTTGAGACCAACCTAAGCAAGAGCAAGACCCTGTCTCTACCAAAAAATAGAAAAAGAAGCCAAGCGTGATGATGGGCACCTATTATCCCAGGTACTCCAGTTAGGCTGAGGCAGGAGGGTTGCTCAAACCTAAGAGTTTGAGGTTGCTGTGAGCTATGATGACACAAAGGCCCTTTACCCAGGGCAACAGAGTGAGATTCTGTCTCAACAAAAACAATAACAAAAAAAAATCAATGAATTTTATAAAGACTGTTGCCAGAATAGTATAGATTTTCAGATGCATATTTTCAATAATGGTGCCCGTTAGATTTACTCAGTCAAAATTAATATGACAAACTTTTGATGAAATCTATTGTGTGCCACCAAGAATTTGCTAAGTCCTTAGGCACAAACTGATGAGCCTAAGGTTATCCTAAGAGAGGTAGTCCTAACTTTTTTAGAGTTCCTGGTGATGCCTGGTGATGGGGGGCATAGTCATTAATCAACTAATCTCACAAATAAATTTAAAATTATATATGTAACTGTGGAAAGTACAGGACACACTGTAAAAACATATAACAGAGAAATTAACTTAAAGAAACCAGGGAAATTTTCTTTGACAAAGCGACAATTTAACAAAAATATGATAGAAAAGTAGAAATAAAGCAAGTACAGAGAGGAGAGAAAGACTTTCCAGGCAGCACGTAGGAAGCCATGTGGGGTGAAGAAACGCTGCTCATTAGGAAACTGAAAAAAGAAACACTGCTATGGAGCCACAAGGTGTGAGGGAGGAACAGAAGTTGGGGTGAGGCTGCCACAGGCAGGGTGGTTTCTGCCTCCGATGGCCATAAAGGGATTAAACAGAGCAGAAGGATGAACAGAGCTTCTTCTGGAAAGGCAACTCCAGCTGCAGTAAGAACGGATCTCAGAGGCGTGGGAGTGGGCATGTGTAAACTGATGGAGAAGCCGCTTTAGGGGTTCAGGCAAGAGACACTGGGGTTTGAGTTAAAGCAATAGCAGAAATAGAGAGTAGTGGATGGATTTGAGGAAGAGGATTGAGACTTAGTGTTGAATTGGACCTGAGCTTTATTGCTCAAGGTCTGTAACTCTATCTAACAATCTTTTGTTCTTTCACGTTCTTTTCCAGGCATTTATTTCATACCTTCTATTTTCAACCCCCTGCACTTACCTCCCTCATCTTCATGCTCAGCTGGCGACCTTGTTCCTCAGTCACTGAGAAAATGGAAGCCATCAGAAGGGAAGTTCTGGACACTCAAAACTGCACCTACCCACATCAGTTCTCACATGCTCTCTCCTGCTGTTCCTGAGGTTATGTTTATAGGCCCCTTTCTCAAGCTAGCCCTTCCGTGTGTGCACCTGCTCCCATCTACACTCCACTTCTCTAGCAAGTCTCTCTCCTTATCCTCCGTCTCTCTCTCTCTCTCTCTCTCTCTCTCTCTCATTATTACCCATTATTCTCATTAATCTCTTAGTGTACAAAGATGCCATTTCTCTCTCACTCATACTCTTATTATTCTCATTAGTATACAAAGATGCCATTTTTCTCCCATTTAAACCAAATTCTTAATCCTCATTTGTCCCAGACTACTGCTCAATTTATGTGTGTGTGTGTGTGTGTGTGTGTGTATGGTGTTAAGCAAAATTTCTTTAAAGAGTTAATTGTACTTTTTTCCTCCAATTCCCCTATTTCTACTGTCTCTTTAAAACCACTCTAAACCTGCACCCTTGTGCCAAAACTATAAAGTACCATAACCAAGGTTTCATTGTGCACAAGTATACAAGGTGGGCCTAAGAAACCTATGAAAATACTTAGAAGAAATGTGAAACCCTTAATCACAATTGATCAGCATGCTCACTGTTATCATGAACCAGAATCTAAACCTCTCTGGCCAGGCTACCTCAGGCCTCTCTGTGATTCACAGCTTATCTCAAAACTCTAAGTATTGATTTTTCAACTCTACTGCATTTATGGTTATTTGTGAAGTGACCACACATTTTCTTGTCTTTATAGTATCATAGCAAATGTGAAAAATAATAAAGATGCCATTATTTTTCCCCAGAACAGCAGAATTTAGAACATATCTAAGCAGAGAGATGGAAAACAACTGATTTCCTGAAACTATTTGTCTCAATAATAGTGTGTCTTACATTGGAAGAGATGGAAGGCAGAAGGCAGTAGAGTACATCAAGTGAAATGGACAAATATTTATTATAACTGAATAGGTTTTTGGATCAGAGTTATAAATGTCACATCAGTAAATGGGCTGAAAGAACATACTTTATCTGGGAGAACAATAAATTTAGGAAAATAAATAAACTATGAGACATCGTGCTTTTCTGCCTCCTCAGTTTTTCCATGTAAATACTACAGAAGGGATTCAAATTCTCATCTATATATCTGGCATAAGTCAAAACTGAATAATTTATTAAAGGATTTTTAGCTGACATTGCTATTCAAGAATATGAATTTGCTGCTGGTAGATTAAAAGCAAAATCATTATTTTGGTGTTAAATAACAATAAGAATCTCAGCAAAAAGAAGCTGGAAATGTTTACATAATACTTAATATATAATCTACAAGTCTGTATTTGTGTAGATAGTACTACTACATGTGCTGCAAAATGTTCTATTGAACAAATGTAACAAATTTTTATCTCAACTTCTTACAGTAACATTCCTAATGTCTTCAGATTTACAAAGAAATAATGAAGGTATATATTTAGCATAGATGATATTTGTTTTCTTCTATGTTCAGTTTCAAATGGGTACTTGGAAATGTTAATAATTTAATATGAAAATTATTAAAACCTCAAACTCTAAACTTTTAATCTCAAAGGATTGAGGCTAGTAATATTAATTTTAATAGATGTGCTATGACTTTTGGTACATGTATACCATGGAATACTATGCAGCCTTAAAGAAAGATGGAGACTTTACCTCTTTCATGTTTACATGGATGGAGCTGGAACATATTCTCTTTAGCAAAGTATCCCAGGAATAGAAGAAAAAGTATCCAATGTACTCAGCCCTACTATGAAGCTAAACTATAGCTTTCACATGAAGGCTATAACCCAACTATACCACAAGACTATGAGGAAAGGACCAAGGAAGGGGAAGGGAGGGG
>CAUYPK010122670.1:0-16926 GCA_963574355.1 Loris lydekkerianus
ACAAATGCTGATGAGGATTTGGTGGGACTGTGAAGTCGCTCAGCCATTATGGAGAACAGCATGGAGGCTCCTCAAAAAAATAAAAATAGGCTATGAAACCAATTTATAGCTTTCATATGAAAGCTGTAACCCAATTATAGGTCAAGAAGAAGGGGAAAGGGGAGTGAGAGGGGAAAGGAAGGGGGAGGATAGGTGGAGGGAGGGTAATTGGTGGGACCACACCTACGATGCATCTTACAAAGGTACATGTGAAACTTACTAAGTGTAGAATATAAATGTCTTAACACAATAACTAAGAAAATGCTGTGAAGGCTATGTTAACCAGTTTGATGAAAATATTTCAAATTGTATATAAAACCAGCACATTATACCCCATGATTGCATTAATGTACACAGCTATGATTTAATTTTAAAAAATAGGATTACTATATGATCCAGAAATCCACTGCTGGGTATATACTGATTGGATATATCACAGAAAGACAAATACATCCAAAAGAAAGGAAATTGCAAGAGATTGCAAGAGATTGCAACTGATTGGATATATCACAGAAAGACAAATACATCCAAAAGAAAGGAAATTGCAAGAGATCCCTGCACCCACATTACTGAAGCCCTGTCCACAATCACCAAGACATGAATTCAACCTAAGTGCCCATCAGTGGATGAAAGCATCAAAAAAGGTGGCATGGATACACCATGGAGTATTATTCAGCCATAGAAAAGAATGAAATCTTGTCATTTGCAGCAACATGGATAGAACAGGAGGCCATTCTGTTAAGTGAAATAAGCCAGACTCAGTAGGACAAATACCGCAGGTCCTATCTCATACGTGGGAGCTCCCACCGTGGATCTCCTGAAGGTAGAGAGAAGGACAGTGGTTACCAGAGGCTGGGGAGAGGGACAGGTGGTGAAGAGAAGTTGGTTAACGGTTTCAATAATACAACTAAATAGAAAAAGATACTTTCTAGTATTTACTAATACAGTAGGGAAATTACAGTTAACAATTTATTGTATATTACAAAATAGCCAGAAGATTGTTTATGTTCCCAACACAAAGATAAATGTGTGAAGTCAGAGAAAGCCCAATTACCCTGATTTAATCATTACCCATTGTTTACCAATGTGTACAATTTTGATCATGTATCAAAATATCATCTGTGCCCTCAAAATACAAACTATTACCTAACAATAAAAAATAAAAATTAATAAATGTCAAAAAAAAGAAAGAAAAAGAAAGACTTTCTCAGAAAAAAAAAAAAAAAGAGAAAATTTGTTGCCAGCAGACTTGCCTTGTAAGAAAAGTTAAAATATGTTCTTAAGAGAAGGAAATAATATAAGTCAGGGATTGGGAATAACAATAAGGGTATCAAAAGAAGAATAAATTAAAACAAAGTTTTGTTTCTAGTATTGATTGATCTAAAAACAATTTATTCAAAATAATTATGCCCAACATATTCAGTCATATATGCTTATATATGGTCACCATTCAGCATCTTTAGGAGATTGATTCTAGGACCTCTCATAGGTACCAAAATCCATAGACACTCAAGTGCTTCATATCAAATGTAACAGCATTTGTATTTAATCTATGCACATCATCCTGCATACTTTAAATTTTCCCCAGATTACTTATAATACCTACAAATATTATGTAAATAGTTGCTATATTTTATTGTTTTTATTTGTACTATTTAATTATTGTATTTTTATGTGTTTATTTTTTGATATGATTCCACAGATGCACAACCAATGGGTATAGGGAGCTGACGTTTTATATATACACACACATATACATATATACACATAAACATATGGTTTGTGAGTGTGTGATTGTATTTCTATACCTATGTAAGGTATATGATAGTGATAATACAAAAGCTTTGAGGGAAGAATTGGAATTATTTTGTTATTATAAGGTACTCATACTACCTATGGAGCAATACAATGTTATTTGAAAATGGAAATTAATTAATTGCAAATGTATATTGCAAACTCTGAATAAACTACTGAAAAAAAGTAAAAAGAAAATAGTATAATTAATATTCTAAGAATGGAAAAATATGGAATCACATAAAATTCTCAGTTCAAACCACAAAAGATGAAAAAGAATGTGTATCCCAATGGTTATGGCACCAAGGTACCGTATGTGGGTACGGCACATACACCGAGGCTGGAGGGTTTGAACCCAGCCCGGGCCAGCTGAGCAGCTATGACAACTGCAACAGAAAAACAGCCGGGCGTGTGGCAGGTGCCTGTAGTCCCAGCTACTTGGGAGGCTGAGTAGAGAATCACTGAATGAGAATCACTGAAGCCCAAGAGTTTGAGGTTGCTGTGAGCTGTGATGCTACGGTACTCTACCGAGGGTGACATAGTGAGACTCTGTCTCAAAAAAAAAAAAAAAGCAAGAAAGAAAGAAAGAAAGAAAGAAAAGAAGAACAAATAATAAGCTGTACAAATAGAACACAGTGGCAAATATGGTAGATATTAATGAGACAAAATTAACAATTACTTTGAGCATTAATGATCTAAATGCAGCAACTGAAATACAGAAATTATCAGAGTAGGTCAAAAATAAGGTCTAAGGTCCAATTGGATGTTGTCTATGAGAAACCCACTGGAGGTTCATAGACATTGAAAGCAAATGGTTGGAGAAAGACTTGCAATGCTAACATAATTCAAAATAAAGCAGAAGTACATATATTCATTTCAGATAGAATATACTTCAGATAAAGAAAACTTACCAAAGATCAAGAAGGGCATTACATGATGACAAAGAGGTCAGTATTCTGAGACAGTACTGCAATCCTTACTGTGTACTGTGTACAAAGAGGTCAGTACTCTGATCCTTACTGTGTACTGTGTACAAAGAGGTCAGTACTCCAATCTTTACTGTGTGTATGTGTCTATCAACAGAGCATGAAAAAAAGTAGATAAATCCACTATTATAGTTGAACACTTTAACACCAATCAACAAGAAAGGGAGTAATGATCTAGCAGGCATAAAGAAAGTAAGTCTGTAATTAAGCTCAAGGGCACTGCTAATCAACCAGATATAACAAAGATCTATAGACTATTTCATCTTCCAACAGAAGAGTAAACATTCTTCCCAAGCTCATGTGGAATATTCACCAAAATAGACTTCATTTGGGCCATAAAATACTGTTATCAAATCAATAAGAATAGAAATCATACGAGGCCTAGTCTCAGACCGCAAAGCAATTAAACTAGAAATCAATTATAGAAAGGTAACTAAACAATTCCAAAATATATGAAGATTAAACAACATACTTTTAAATAAGATATGGGTCCAAGAAGAAATGTAAAGAGAAAATAATAAAGAAAATAATGGAAAAAAAAAGAGAAAATAATAAAAGAAAAAAAAAAGAGAAAATAATAAAGAAAATAATGAAAAAAAAAACAACTTTACTACATGAAATTGATAGCAAAACTTAGCAAACTTTGTAAGATGCAGCCAATACTTAGCAGAAAATTTACTGCATTAAATGCGTGTATTAGAAAAGAAGAAAAATCTAAAATCAAGAGTACATGTTTCTACCTTATGAAACTAGAAAAAGCAGACAAAATTAAACCCCCAAAGTAAGCAGGAGAAAAAACAAATAAGAGAGGAGAAATCAATAAAATAGAAAATGGAAGGTAATTGATGCAAACAAAAGCTGCTTCTTTGAAAAGATAAAATTGTCCAACTAGAAGGTTAACGAAGAATAAAAGAGAGAGAACAAAAAATACCAATATCAGAAACGAAAAAGGCGACATGACTACAGGTTCTATGGACATTAAAATGATAACAAAGGAAGATTGTGAACAACTCAATGCCCACAAGTTTGGCAACCTAGATGAAATGGATTAATTCCTTGAAAGACGTAACCTCCCCAAACTCACAAAAGAGAACACTGTCTGGATGATGTGCATGCTTATTACATGATTCAAGTATTACAAAGTGAAACACATAACCAAAAACATTTCTACCCCTGTAATACTTAGAAATTAAATAAATATATATATCAATAGAGATATATCTAGTAAATAATTAAGGCTGTCAGCAGTGGCTGATGATTGTGAACCCAGGACCCTGGGAGGCTAAGATAGGTGGTTGCTGGAGGCCAAAGTTCAAGATCATAAGGGGAAACATTGTGTGACCTTATTTTTAAAAACAAAATTGGCTGGGTGTGGTTTCACATGTATGTATTCCCAGGTACTTGGGAGCCTGAAGCAGGAGAGTCCCTTGAAGCCAGGAGTTTGAGGCTATAGTGAACTATGGTTACACCTTTGCCCTCTAATCTCTAACCTAGGAGCAAGAAAGAAATGGAAGAAAGGAAGGGAGGAAGGGAGGGAGGGAGGGAGGGAGGAAGGAAGGGGAAGGAAGGGGAAGGAAGTGAAGGAAAAGGGAGGGAAGGAAAGGAAAGGAGGTAGGGAGGACACAGGGAGGGAGGCGGGAGGGAGGAAAAAGAAAGAACAAAATTAAATCAATAATTAATGAACCCCCCCCAAAACAGAAAACATCAGGAATAGCTGAGTTTACTAGTGAGTTTCCCCACTCAATTAAGGAAAAGGAGGAATAAGCTCTGGTCTTCTACTGCACAGGAGGGTAGCTGTATTTCAGAAAAGCTAGAATAGGTTATTTTGAATATTCTCACTACAGAGAAATGATCAATTTGATTAAGAGAAATGCTAATTTCTGCTAATTACTCTAATTTGATCATCACACAATGTATAAATGTATCAAAATATCACATGCTACCTTCACAATATATATAATTATGTGTCAATTAGATATGAAATATAATAAAACTTAAAAAAAAATAAAAGAAGGTGCCACTGGCCACCTGGTGAAAGGACAAAGACGTCGTGGTGTATGTACTCCACAGAACAGCCTCAGTCACAGAAAGAATGCCTCCCCCTAAAAACGATGTCTCAAGGTGACTCATTAGAACCTGTGAATATCTTAGGTTACGCAAAGAGGAGCAATAAAGCTACAAACGGTGTTACGGGTTCCAGTCAGCTCACTCTGTGACAGAGAGATGATCCTGAATTATCAGAGTGAGCCCAATAATCACAAGGGTCCCTAAAAGTGGAAGAGAGGAGACAAAGAGGGGGGCTCAGCTACTAGCTTTGAAGCAGAATGATGCCGTGAGCCAGGACACGCAGGTGGCTGGTGGGAGCCAGAAAGGCCAGTGAAATGGATTCTCCTCTGAGCACCCCTACAGGGGACACAGCCTTCCAACACACCAGCTGCAGCTCAGTGCGATCCATGGAGGATATCTGAACTGAGAATGGATGTCAGTTTAAGCCACTTAATGTGCTAATTCACAGTGATAACCATAGGAAACTTACACGGGCTCCTTTTCTCTCACCATATACAAAGGCAGGTGGTGACCATGGCAGGTGGGAGGCTGGTATTAAATCCTGATCTATTTCCACCTCTCAAGGGCTATATTAACATGGATAACCTGTGTATCCACCCTAAGTTTGATCTCCTCATTTGTAAAGTGGAGGAATCGTGTAACCATAAAACTTTTAGGAAAGTGAATGATCCTGCAGGTAGCACTCCTTCACAGCCCGACACCCAGCACAGTGTTAGCTGCCATCCTACAGTGCCAGGCTCCGCACTGGGAATGGATGGGGTTTGTCTATGGGCCATAACCTGTGGCAGGAAGAGTGTAAGGGAACGCTGAGGAACAGAGCTGCTGTTGTGAGCAGGCAGAATATCCAATGGCCAAATCAACGCGCAAAAGAACCTAAGTATAACAGGGCTAGCGAAACAAGGACTCCAGAACAGCAGCAATGAATTCAGAACCACAACTTAGAGCCAGGCCTCACTTTTCTCTGGAGCTGAAAGGCCGTACCCCCATGTGCCTTTGACAGAACAAATTGGCTTTTACAATGGGTGCGGCTGAAGCTGTTACGAGCTGCATGAACACTTGGACGGAAATCCTGTGAGATAGCTGTTACATGTGATGGACTCATAAAAGTAATTATCCAAGTTCTCACAAATAAAAAATGACAGAACTTGAACTTCAAGTAAGACTCAGACATAAATCAGGTCTGACGTTCCTCCCACTGGTTTATAATGCCATGGTGCAAGGACCAAGCCTTATAACTCTGTGTGTGGAAAGAAAGAGGAAGATGTGGGCCAGGGATACATGAAGACCCAAGATAGCATTGTCCTTACAGCTTCAGAGACAAGAGGACTTCAGTGATGTGAAGTAGTTCTCAGGTGCTATGAAGATGAGGAACACATCCTGGATTGTGATGTCAGCAGAGTGAGGAATAACAGTAGATACTTCCCTTACAGGTGCACTCAGCTGAAAGCGTGCTACCTCGCCAGCTGCAAGTGTTGCATGACCGGAGACGTGAATGAACAGCAGCTTTGCTGTGGGTGTAAACTTGCTCCTGTAATTATTAAGTCAAGCAACAGACTACACGGGATGGGATGACGTATAGCAAAATTCTTTATTCGGGGTTTTGATTTTATACCTTTGTAGTCACGTACACACTTAGTCTACCATCTGTTAGTTTCACCATTACCTCATTTTACCTGTCTGAAATTAACTTGAAAGGAAATATCCTGTTACCATATCAACATAACCACCTTTGCAGTAAACATCTTCTTCTAGACACTGACTAATCTCTAAGCAGGTATCTAAATAAAGATCACAAAGAAGAAAGTAGCCACAGGGAACAGAGTTAATGGAAGAGTATCTTCAAGCATTCGTTTAGTTTACTCAGTATGAAGTAATGAGTGTGAGTTTTCCTCAGGGCAGAGCGTCTATATATAGACCTCTGACAATATTTTGCTAACATACATCAACCCTCTGGCCCGTATCTCTGAGGAAGGGCAGCATGCCCTTTGATCTCAGGCTTCACGGGGTGCACAGCTTCTGAGAATTGGCTTGTGGAATATTTAACTTCAGGCAAGTCAACTCTGCGTGTGTCCCACGTCCCTTAAGCCTCTGGAAAAAAAGCAAGCCATTTTAAACTCACACTGAGTTCACTTTGTGTGCTTGATATGTAGGATATGTTTATTTCTAAATATCATCCTACATGCAAGTATTCAACCTGCCAAAAATGTGTTTTTGTCCCTAATTGATAAACAAAAATAAAGGAAACATAAAGACTTGCACCGTTTTCTCTCAAGGTCCCATCGACCTCTTTACATCTTGGAAGGAAGTCCACTTCCTCTTCACCCCTTGAGCAATGTCTACTTGCAGAGTCTGTTATCTTTAAAGAGTTCTGCCCACAGGGCTGTCTGTCTGTCATGGGCTGTTACCACCATGTTTCCTCTTGGTAGACTGTACTATCTTCATGTAGTCCCTCTCCCTGAAAAAAAAATGAGCTTTCTCAAGATAAACAAATTTTACTTACTGTGAACCACTTCCATAAAATATAATCCATTTTATTTTCATTGCTGAGAGATTATATGCAAGAGTTTTTTTCTGAATATCCTTGTATTCTTAAAATCTTGTTATGCCCACAATACTACCCACACTCAACACAGAAAAGGCATATGACATCACGTCAGAGGGTGGCAGAATTTTTCCTTCCATTAGTTGGGTGATTCTTTTCTGTTTATGTGCTACTGTTGCTGCTATCCCACATTTATTTTACATGACTATGTTAGATTCTTTTCAATCTCATGGAACAAACACATTGCTTAGCCTTTCGAAGGAAGAATTAGAATACCATCCTGGACTCTATTTGGATAAAAATACATCAGATACAAATCAATATCAGGATTTTGGGTGGTGTCTGGAAATCCAGTGCCTTTCTGGTGCCTGTAAATAAATGGATCCAACTACTTTAAGACTAAGAGCAATTTTGATAAGGGTAAGCCTTATAAAGTTACTGTTAATTGTCTGTATTTGACCAACACAAACAGACACCTCAGGCCTCCCAGCAGAAAGCAACTCTTCCTTGCAGCCTCCTGCTCTGTCTGCCCAGCTCCATGACTTCTTCCTCCTCACCATTCCTGTTGTCTCCAACTTCTGGAACCTCAAAGCTTCTGCTTGTTCATTTTCTGCATCTTGTGGTTTATGGGACAGTAAATGGTGTGTCTAATGTTTGCTCCTTAATGACGTATCTTGCTGTTAGGTGCTCTGACTGGCTGACAGTCAGCTCTCAGAGTGGAGCCCACCATCTGTTGGCAGAGTCTCATACCCACCAGTCCGTGTTTCTTACCCAGCCTATGATGGTTGACTTCCCCGAGAGCTGACATTTGATTAACTGTGAGATACAAGCAGTTATGAGCAAGGGAGCAGTGAAAGTTGGAGGCATTGGAGTTCATCAGCACAGTTACCCAGGCCTTTTTTAGTTATTTTTATACTTGAAGAAAAATATGTATTCACTTTTCAAGTTCCCAAGCCACATTTCATCAGAGGTAGTTATGTTATTTTGATTTTTTTTTCACTCTCTTTGAATCGATGGAGCACATACTCAAATGACTTTACTAAAACACACATGCACAGAAAATAAATAAATAAATAAATAAATACACAGAAAATAAATAAACATAACTACCTGGTAGGCCATAGATTCAATCACAATTCATCTCTAACCTCACAAGTGTTATATGTAATAGTTTGAAGATGACTTATACATTTCTCTTTCATTTTTTTCCTGCCCCAAATGGGGTTTTTCTGTATTTTAAATTCCATCATAAATAGTCCTCATACATTCAAGGCCAATAACAAATATTTAAATAAACTTTGAAAGCTTTATCCAGACTGACACAGTGTGGAATGTCCCTCAACTTGTCTTTGCTTTAACACAAACAATAGGCTGAGCAGCTTCCAAATGGCACGTGTCTCAGTAAGTCTGGCTCTCTCCCTGGCTGTTACTAGCTGGCAGGCCAGAGACCCCAAGGAAGGCCAAAGTCCTATCCTTCAAAGAACCATGGAGCCTGAAGTCCAGCCTCACCTTATTCCCTTCCAGACTAAGTTTTTCTTTTTCTTCTTTTTCCAGTGTAGCCAGATGGACATTTTATATCCTGTATGCAGGACTAAGTTTGGATTGGGTTTTTCTAGATGAATCCAAGTTTAATTTCTCCGTGTAACAGAATCTTTCCAAGGGAACATTTTCCCAACCACTCTTTTACATTTAAAATGTCGAAATAATTGTATTTTAAAAGGAAGATCACTTCATCCACATTTCCCCCTGTCACGTCTGTCACTGCTGGACACTGATGTATCACACCCAGGGACAGAATCGTATGTGGTTTAGCTCATGCTGCCTTGAAATTAAAGAAAAAGTCAAGAAGAAGAAACACCCAGGGACAACTGAGGAAAACAAAATGAAGGAAAGAAAACAAAAATCCTCAGTACTTCCAGCTTTATTCCTTAGCGAGCAGTGAATGATCTCCAAGTTGGAGATGGCACGTGTGCAGTTTGGGCCTCCAGCCTGGAGATGGCGCTCATGCAGCTCGACCTCCAGCCTAGAGATGGGGCTCGTCCAGGACAGGCTCCATCTGTCTGGTGATTCCCTGGGCTTGTCTCCTGGATTTGAGCAGCAGCAAGTTGTGTGCGGGTCCAAATGCTAACTGCAGCCAGACTGTTTTTTGCGCTGCTCATGTGCCTGGAGGGTGGTGTTCAGACTCAAGCCATAAGTATCACTTGAGTTCAGACTTAAGTCACTTCCACAGAAATTGAAGTGACTCCGTGGAAGGGTAGGGATGGGGCTCTCCCTTTAAGTGGCAGCTGTCCAGCTCCCTGTCCGGGGCACTTTTCAGCAGGGACTTGGCTGGTGCTTCATGGCCTGCGTCTGTTCAGGGTATACAGGAGGTAAGAGTTCACACTTCCCTTGCTCAAACCTTCCTGGTCTTCAAACCCCAGGCAGGTTACAGCTAAAGAAAAACATATGTTTGTTTCCTGTCCTGACTGTGTTTCTGAGGTTCTGATTATCCTTTTGAAAAGGTGAGCTGAAAGAAGGCATGGGCGTGAGTTATCTGGGCTATTTATCATGCTGATTATGTAAATCTAATATGTTCATTGTTCCAGAGAGATTTGGAGTTTCTAATGGTGGGTTGAAAGGCAGAGTCCCCTAATAAAGTAATTTAATAGATCAGAAATTAGGTACTATAACAATCAGAGGGCAGAGGCCTTCCTCTGAAAATGCTAAGCTTATTGAGAGCTGTGTTTTCCAGAAGGACAGAACCCCTTCATTTTTGGATTGACACACATTCATTAAAAACAAATTACTGTCCCATCTGGTCTGACTCATTTGATGGGAACAAGCGGTTCCTCTGGAAGTACAAACAGGGAGGAGGGAGTTGAAAATAAACAGAGGGGTGGGACTCTGTTCCTGGGTCTCAGAACCACAAATATAGTGCTGATGTATAATTAAAATATTCTCAGTAGAAAATCAGCAAGCTCACCTATGTGAAAGACATTTATTACTCTGGATTACCTCACTGATAAATTGAATCTTAAGTCTTAATAGCCTTTCCTCAATCAATCTTTTGAAACTAGCTTCTGTTCCAGGATTAAGTGCTAAATTATTAAAGGGCAGAAATAAAGGTATACTGTGTCCATTCTGATTTACTCCTGCCAAAGCAGTGGTGGAATTCATAAATAACGTAATTAAAGTGTAAATTTCTATAGCAGGGATGCTTGAACTTCTTCCACTCTCCATAAGATTGCATATTATAATCTGTAATTGCAGAGCAGAGGAGACCATGGAGGAAGAAAACAAAGGAAAATTTTTTATATATTATGTGTATAACTCTATGTATAAAATAGAGATCTATGCATTCATCTATATAGATAGATTGATAAATCTCAATCACTATAGCAGAGTCAAAATACTGCCAATAATACTTTACTTCTCAGTCTCAATTTTTATAAGTCAGGCAACCACAATTCTTATTCATTCCTCAAGTTCTTAACTTAATTTCTATTCCCATCTTAATCATTTTGACCTTATTTTTAGACTGACAAAAAATAAAATAAAATTTTCAGAAACGTACTTAAATATATTGAATTAAATGGACACAGAAATATAGTATATTTAACTCTATACATAAAACTACCTGCATTGTTCTTACAGGTAATCTTAAAATAGGATGTTAAAATGAGGTTTCCACTGAGTAGAGGTTTTCAATTCTCTCTGTCACCATATTTCAAGGAAAAAAATTAATGAATAATAAGACAAAAAAGTTTGCCAATTTTAATAATGCATTTTTTCTTTCCAAGATGAACTAGGAAAGGAATTATTCACTTGAATGATTTCCTTTTTGGAAACCTGATGATACAATTTTTTTTTTTCTGAGAAAGACCATATAAAAGTAGACAAGATAGACAAATTGCTTTCCAAAATGACATTTTATCCAAATATACTGTTTTTTTTTTTTTGTAGTTGTTGTTGTTGTTGTTGTTGTTTTGTTTTGTTTTAACTGTGTCCTGAATTTGAGACATAGATTTCAACTTGGTTTAAATTAGCACTAATTCTTGGAGGGTGTGCTAGTAAGTTAAACATATCTAATAATTTTTCACTTTAAGGAAAAAGGCACTTTCAGGCATCTTGTCACAAGTCAGAGGCAAGGTATAATCTATAGAGAAAATATTCTTATTTAATTTTGGCTCCAATTCGTCTTTACTTTAGACAGCCAATATTTCTTCCCAGGAGACTTATAGGACACAACAATCCTGATATGTGACAACATGGCCATGTGTCTGTATGGACAGTTTACAATACACAAAACATTGTTGTTTCATGTAAGTCAGGGCTTTTGAAATGGACTCAAGGAAAAAAACGTGTCTGCAGATGTTTGGCTGACTGCTCAGCATTTTCTAGGAGTGTTACTTTGAGTATCACCAACCAAGATCTAGTCCTCTTATGAAGTCATTTAGAAACTCAAAATGGTCAGTACAATGCTCGTGAGATAATCAGTGCCCCAGGGCCTGGTTTATATGAATTCATCTCATAAGAGACTTATGAATTATATTTCCCTGCTCCAGGCACTCTGGACTTCTTCCCGCCAAGCATAACCCCTACTCCCAATTTTCATAGCAGATCTTCCCTGGGTCGGAAACGGAAATATGTACCTCATTCAATGTCAGCTGAACTCTGTCTTGGAGAAGTCCTCCCTGGCCATCTTACCCAGATCAACCTCTCTGTGCCTTTTTCTGCTTTTTTATTTTTTTCAGTTTAAGTTTTCCCAAAGCACTTAATGCTACTTGAAAATCTATTTGTATTTAATTTTATACCCAGTGGTCCTATTCCCCCCACAAGTGTGTAAGAACCACGAGGGTAGTCTTGGCTTTTATCACTGCTGTTCCCAGAAAAGGGGGAAGACAGAGCTGGCACTAGGAGGTGACAGGCTCCTGGCAGTGGCACTGTCTTTGAATTTCCAAGAGTTGATCCATCAAAGCAACATATCGACTAAAAGGTCAAAACACAAACCCACAAACTGTAATGCACGTCAAAAGATGACCCCTCTGCAAATTTCTAAATGTAAGTAGATACATGGCTGCTGCAAACCTGTGTGGTGGCAGCAGCTATTTGAAGAGACAGAGAAGGAAAGAAGACAGACAGACTTCTGGACACCAAAAGTCCAGAAATGGATAGCAGGTACTTGCCCCCAATGAGAGGGGTGCTCTGTGGGGAAAGCCAGGATGGGAGTCACATTCCAAACTGAGAAGGGTGTTGCAGGTCCCACATGAGGGTACGGAGGCCTCGGGAAGGTTGGTATGTCTCAGCTAAGCAAACACTGGTCAGAAATTAAAATCCCTTTCCAAACATGGTTTTGCTGAGGGGAGAATGCTGGGAATGGATTCCCAGTTGAGATAGGAAACAAGAGACAATTGAAATGAAAGTCCAGATCAAAGAGCAAGAAAGGAAAAATAATAATGGCTGAACAGGTAACCCTGGAATTCTGGAGCACCCTGAGAAGCAGCTCTGGCCCAACCTCTTTCCTAAGAGCATAGGAAAACATGTCTGAAGTGAACAGCCTAAGGTCACAGCTGATAAGGCCTATGAAGTTATCAGAATAAAAATGGTGTTACGAGACCATCTCCACCTGCAATGAGAGCTCGTCAGAATGTCCTGCTCATAAAACACAGAAAAACTACAGTCTCAGAGCTTAAAAGGAACCAAAAGAACTTAAAAGGATTATGCAAGAAGAACATAAAAATCGCATGAAAGAGGAACATAAATCATAGGCAGAAAAATTTAGTAGTGAGACTATTGCACTAAATGCAGATTTGAGAAAGGTACTCACAGATGCTAGAAGAAAATAAATAAGAGAAAGAAAACTTTTCAGAAACAAAAAACTCAAGAACAAGGAGACAAAGGTAAATCTGTGCCCTGAATGCTGAAGCTATAGAAGTAGAAGAGAAAGTTCTAGAATAAAGAAGGAAGAGGAAAAAGAACAGAAAATCAGCTAAAAAAAATTCACAAAATACTAATCCCAAAAGATAAAAGTTAATATCTCATAAATATGAAAAATGCATATTTAGGAAAAAATCTTTGAAATGGATGGAATTCTTGAAACATACCAACTATGAAAACAAACAAAATAAATAGATAATATGGATAGTTTTTATCTAATAAAAATATAGACTTTATATTAAAAACTTGCCCTCTCAAAAAACTTGGTGAATTCTACTGAATATTTAAGGGATAAATATTATCAATTTTATAGGAAATTCACCAAAAGTTTAGGGAAAAGTGCTTTCAAACTCATCTAATGAGGTCAGTATTACCAGGAAGCCAAAACCATGCAAAGGTATTGTACAAAGATAGAACTATTGACCCACATCCCTCATAAACAGGAATGAAGCATTCTAAACAGGACTTTCATCAAATAAAACCCAATACCTAAAAATGAAAACACATCATGACCTGCAGGAGACGACTGTGCACCAGGCTTGCAGAAGTGCTTACTGGTTTTTGAGGGAGGCAATGGGAGTGGAACAGTCTCCTAGCAAGCAAGGAGATGTTTTGCTGGCCAGAGACAAGCCCTCAAGCAAGTGCATGCATTAATGAGATAAGCTCAGCTGCTCGTTTGCAAGCAGGTGTTATACTTCAGACATTCCTTGTGTAGCAGGGAATGTCAAGCCCATGGAGAAAAGCACCACTACGTGGACCCCACACCTGTATATGATGCTGCAATAAAAGGCCCCACAGAGGTTGCTCAGGGCTCTCCTTGCACCTATGGGAAGCCCACCTCTTGCAGCTCTCTCAATCCACATCCCGGCTGTTTTTATTCGTTCACTGACAGTGCACCAGTGGGCACCGACAATGACCAAATTAGGTTTATTCCAGACACAAAGTGTTTTAACATTTGATAATCATATCAGTGCAGTTCACCAGATTAACATATTCAGAAACAAAAACCATAGAAACATTTTAATAGAGGCAGAACAAATATTTGACAAAATGTAATATCCATTCTTGATCAAGCTCTCAGCCAAATATGGATAGAAGGGAATTTCCTCAACCTGATAAACGGCATCTGATTTGAATGCAAAATGGTATATTATGTAAGAAACAGTTTGGCTACTAAAGAAGTTATTCATACACCTGCCCTATGGCTCAGACATTCTACTGCTAGTTATGTATTCAAGACACAAGAAAGCTGATATCGATAAAAACGACTTACACCTGAGTGCCCACACTGGAGATGGAAGGGTCGGGAATAATGAAGGGCACGTTCACTGAGGTGCTGTCCTGAGGGATTGACTGAGATTCTGTCCTCTGGAGTGTGGGGGTAGGTTTCCAAGAGAAGACTCCACACCAGAGGAGCTTGTGGGGAAATCACTCCTGGAGGTGTCAGACAAAATCAGCAAAGGGGAGTGCTGTGCCTTGGAGCGGGCTGCAGGCCTGTTCAGAGGAGCCCCTTGTATCTACAGGGGCCACGCGTGCTGCTGGCATCTGGCTGACGCAAGACAGCCAGAGAGCACACCAGACCAGAGGGCAGGGCCCCTTCCTCACATCGCTACCCAAAAGTGATGTGAAAGACAAAACAGTATAAAAATACAAAACCATAATAATGTTAAGGAAATAAGGTAAAGGTGCTATTAGCATCTGAATGTTTGGAGAACTTTTCAAAAGATAAAGAGAGAATAACATTGGAATGACGGCCTCCAGACTATCACTAAGGTGAGGCTTTGAAGAATTGATAGTACCTGAAAACTGCAAGTTTAGTAGCAAAACTTGTGTGAGAGTGAGATTTGGGTCAGAAAAACGGGAAATTAATTTTGGAAGTGCAAGAGCTTGAGGTCTGTCCTGGGGGCTGCTTCTAAGTCATGCTTGGTGTGACCATCTTTGGGCTACGGCTGCAGCCTCAGAAACTTAGATGGAAATCGGCAAAGTACACTGATGGGCGAAATGTGCTGATGACACTGTCTTTCATAAGTTATTCTTAAAATTCACTTTACCAAACCAAGTTAGCAGACATAGAATACCGAAATTGTGAGAGAGAGGAGGCTTGCAATCACCAGTGCCCCACTGACCAGGGGCCAGACAGAACTGTCACATAATATCTGCATTCTATGTTAGAGTAATTAAAACACGATGAATGTATTCATACCTAAATTATCATACAAGCAAAATATATTGATTTCTCATTTACATATTCATTTCCTTAAACCCTCTGCCATAAATCTTGGCTTAATCAAATCCTTTAGGCCAATGATTCTCAATCTTCCTAATGCTGCAACCCTTTAATACAGTTCCTCACGTTGTAGTGACCCCCAATAATAAAATTATTTTCGTTGCTACATTAGGAAGGTTGAGAACCACTGCTTTAGGCATCATCATCGCCTATTTGTTCCAAATCCATTGAAATTGATCCAACATACCCAAATCAACACACACAAACAGCTACACCTGTGTGTTTCAGGCTGAATCTGTGCTCTTATTTAAAGCAATGTCAAACATGTGATTTTGAATTTCCTGGAACTCTCTGAGTTTTCACCACTTCGTGACACTTTATCTCCACCCTGCCCTTCTCCGTTGCCTACTGCCAACCATCATCTGCCCTTCTGAACCTCTGACACATTTTGTACTCACTTGCCTACCTTTAATGTAGAGCTCTTTTCGGGAAGCAAATTTAATCTGCTTTCCAGTTCTACAGCTGTGAGTAAAAGATGCTTCCTGTGTATTTTGTCCTTTGAGTAAAGACCCAGTAGTGGTATTGCTGGAGCAAAGGAAGGTTATACGAGTTTGCATTCCCACCAGCACTGTGTGAGCGTTCCCTTATCTCCGCACCTATTCGAGCACTTGCTGATTTGGAATGTTAAGTATTTGAACCCTTCATCCAGGAGCTGTGCCGTATCCCCTCACATTGTCGCATGAGAGCTCACCAGTCCCCTGCGCCCCCTCACTTCTCCCTCTCTCCCCTTCCTTCCCCCCCTTATTTAATTGTGTTTTTCTCTGGTGTGGGCATGTAGTCATTCATCTACTAGTTATATATTAGTATTTAGTACATTGGATGCTTGCTTTAACATTCTTGTGATACCTTACTTGGGAGGATGTTCTCCGAGCTAAGGTATACGTATACCATGGAATACTATTCAGCCGTAAAGAAACATGGAGACTTCACATCTTTTATATTTACCTGGATGTTTAGGGAGTTTTTGATAAGAGCCATTCTCACTATAGTTAAGTGATGTCTCATTGTGATTTTGATTTGCATTTTACTGATGATTAGAGATGTTGAGCATTATTTCAGGTGTTTATTGGCCATGGACAATCTTCATTTGAATAGTTTCTGTTCATGTCTTTTGCCCACTTTTTAATTTATTTATTTAATTTTTTTATTAAATTATAGCTGCGTACATTGATATGATCATGGGGCATCATACACTAGTTTCACAGACCATTTGACACATTTTCATCACAATAGTTAACATAGCCTTCCTGGCATTTTCCCAGTTACCGTGCCAAGACATTTACATTCCACATTTA
>CAUYPK010122671.1:0-23877 GCA_963574355.1 Loris lydekkerianus
GTCTAGGGCGCCGGGGGGGGGCAATCGGGCGCGGGAGGGGGGGGGGGGGGGCAAAGAGGGCGAGTACAGGAAGGAGGGTGGGAGAGCAGGAGAGTAAGGGTAGAAGGGAGGGAAAGAGGGAGAGTAAGGACGGAAGGCAGGGAAAGTAAGGGTGGGAGGGAGGGAAAGAGGGAGAGTAAGGGCAGGAGGGAGGGAAAAAGGGAGAGTAAGGCAAGGAGGTAGGGAAAGAGGGAGAGTAAGGGCTGGAGGGAGGGAGAGAGGAAGAGTAAGGGCTGGAGGGAGGGAAAGAGGGGGGAGAGAGGAAGAGAGATAGGAAGAGAGAGAGGAATGGAGAGAGAAAAAGGGAAAAGGAGGGGAAAGGGGAGAAGAGAGTGAGGGAGGGAAAGAAAGAGGAAGGAAGGGAGGGAAAGAGGGAGAGACAGAAGGAGAGAGAGAGAGAAAAAAGGAGAGATAAAAGGAGGAAAGGAAAGGGGAGCTGGGAGGGTGAAGAAGTGAGGGAGGAGAGAGAGTTGAAAGAGCGAGGGAGGGAGATAGAAGGAGGGAGAGAGTGAGTGAGGGAGGGAGGGAGGGAAGGAGAGTGGAAAGGAAGACTAGATCTGAATTAAAAATTCTGGCTTGATTCCAGTAGGAGGCAGACTAAGCAACAATAAATGTGAATTCTTATCAAAAATTATCTTCATAGGCTTTGGAACAAGATGCTAACCTTCTCAAATGAATGCTCTGATAAATCTATCGTGATTTTCAAGTTTATTAACATAATTCATTTCCATTTTTATTGGCATTTAGTTTTGCTCCAGCAAAGTTCATTTTCCCTTTAAGATTCACCTAATGAGGAAGAGTTAACAGTTCACTGAGAATTATGTTATAGTTACTGAAATACTGGAGAACTCTAGCCAAAGAGAAATTGTAAATTAGTAGTTGTAAATTATTATATGTGGCAAAAAGCAAAAATTCCACAAATATTCTTTATAATAAAAAAAGCAGAAAATATTTATAGTTTTTTTTTTTTTAAGTAAACCCAAGGTATCATACAAGTCTTACATAGCATGTTGTGCCTTTTCTAGAAAACAAAGACAGTTCTATCTACACCAAGACACTAAACCTATTCAGGGCAGTTTTTGTTCTAGTCAAGAGATGGCACAGGCAGGTGGATACTTGAAAGATACTCCCTCTGGAATTTCCTAGATTCTTGGGTCAGTTACCACACAGGAGGTATGTGGCAAAATCTCAACTATTTTAGCAGAGAAAAAAGAGAGAGGACATTTCTTAAAGGGCACTTCAATTCTTTTAATACAGGGTTGTTCATAAAATTTGTATGCAATTTAAACAGTTAACTATTTTAAACATACTTCAGCGTTGCCAATTCCCATCAGTGAATTTGAGCCCTACATTTTGAAATGGTTTCTCCAATGAAGGTGACTGGTAGATGCAAATTTGTACCTAAAAATGAGTGATGTGTTACCTAAGGAGATACACTGAAAGGTGTTTCTCTCAGGCGATGTGCCTCTAGCCTCCCTTGCTTGGAGCAGGAGTTAGCAGAGATTTGTCTGTGGTTTGGTCAAAAGACCAGATGGGAATTCTTGCTGTCAGATCATGTCCCCAAATACAAAGTGCTGAAAAGAAAACCACAGCCTGCACTTTGGCAGGCTCTTCAGGATGGAGAGCCTGTTCTCAATGGAACAAAAAAGGTTAGTTACTTTTCTTTCCCTGTAATCAGTCTTGTGTTTTCTTCAGAAACCACATGCCATGTTCTCCAGTCCATCTCCTTTTGAAAAGTACAGAGAAAGACTTTGATCTCCTCAGGGCCTGGCATGTGAACTTCATTTCTCTCATCTATCTCATCCTTTAGAACCTGTGGTACAACACGCACTGCATTGTGCTCATTAATTCGGCAGGCCAAGTTAAAACCTGGAACAAGTATTTAAAAGTTTAGGTTCTACTTCACGATCTCATCAAATGCCTAGGCAAAAAACTACAAGAGGCCTGGAAAGAGGGCTTTCTAGTTAAATCTCCAGAGAAAACCTTGGTCCCTGCGGACGATGAGAGGTCAGGCGCCAACCCTGTGTGGTTACGCTTGCTGCCCCAGCCCACGAGACCTGCTTGGTGAGCATACTGTGCAGTGGCATTGTGATTCTGGTCCTACCCTAAGTAGACTGTGAAATTATTCACTTTTCTTGGGAAATTGACAGGCTGTTTAAAAAGACATGTCATCCCCCAAAAGCCATTGGTTCAAATCAGAATTTCTGATTCGACTCAATTCTTTTCTTCTACACCTACCTTATAAGGATGTTAAGAATCCAAGTTTCATGTCAACTTGCACCTCATCTAGGAACTTCAAAAGTGATGAAAGCTTTTTGGAGAAAAATGTTTTATTTCTTTATCTGAAGATTTCATTGAATTTAAGAAAATCACACTAATACATGTTCCATTCTTTTGATATACAGTGGTTTATAGAATATATATGGAAATGTTGTGAGGAAGGGGGTCTCCTCCAATAAGCAAATCCAAACCTGATAAGGTAAAGCAGCCCTGATAAATCTGATAGGAGTGGGAGATGCTCATGCATTGACACATAAACTAGCTATATATTTTGGAAGGATATATGGCTTCAGAAAATAGTGGCATGGTGCCTACTTATATGCTAAGCCTCTAAAAGATTTAAGTGAATGGAATTTGAGGATGAAAGAGAAATTTTATAGACAGTGGTTCTCAAACTTTAGCAGGAATCACAATTTCCCAGAGGGCTTAAATCATAGCCCATGTTGGACCTCACTACCTCACCCTGTACTCCAGAAGCTTGATTCAGTAGGTCTTGGGTGGGGCCTGATAATTTAACAGTAAGTTAATTAATTTCTAGTAAGTTCCTAGACAATGCTAATGTTACATAATTTTAGAACCACGTCTTTAAGGAAATTAAAGCTGCCTCTGTAGATAACTAGATGCAGGAGCTTTTCCTTGGAATCACCATGTCCACCTCTGTACTGGAGAAGCAGAATATCCTGTTGATGCCATGTTGATGACTTGACCCTTTTTGAATCTTGATTTTGGCTTCTACTAACAAATTAGCAAAGATCCTCCATTCCCGGTTACCTGTACCTTTCTGTTAAAAAGCCAAGGTCAGGTATGTGTTTTATTCTCTGATAAATATATCATCTCCCTCATTTTCTTTGTTGACAATGGTAGCAATTGTGGTCTTGCCAAGTCCTTTAGACAACACCCTTCCACTCAGACAGGCAATCTCTGTTGGCATCTCATATTTTGAATGAGCGTTTCCCCACCCTGCTTTCCCAATACCAATGGATTTACATATAATTCAAGGAGAGAGCTTTAAATCAGCATGTCACATTAGACAGAGCACACAAAGCAGGGTTCTCCTTAACTTCTCTCCTATTTATAATCAAGACGTTGATGCCATTGGCTTGGTACTAAATGGGGCCACTGTTTTGTTTATAGGTTTGGTGAAGTAAAATTTATTGGAAAAGAAGTCTAATTCTGTAGCATGTTGGCTTAAAATCTATAAAGTATTTTTAGAGATTATACAATTCCCATGCAAGAAGTACACTGACTGAAACCAATATTTTTAGTTGCTTATTAAATATATTTTTTTAAATTTTGGAATATTAGGGGATACCCAATATTAGGGAATACCCAAGTTTTGTTTACATACTTAACTTTTTATTTTTTTAACATACTTAGCTTTTTTCACAAATTGAATCAAGCTTATAAGCATGCCCCCCACCCAGACAGGATGCTCCATACACAATAGGTGTGAATTTACCCACGGATTCTTTCCCTTTCTCCCAGCTTGATAACTCTTTGAAATTTATGTCTCTATCATATCCAACCTGGTATTGAATATATGCATTTGGTTCTCTATTCTTATTATGTTTCATTTAGAACAATGGTCTCCAGCTCCATCTAGGTTGTCACAAAGATACTAGATCACCATTTCCCATCAGGGCTGAGCAGTACTCCATAGTATGCATACACCACATTTTATTAATCCATTCATGTATTGATGGACAGTTGGGTTGTTTCCACATCTTTGAGATTGTGAATTTTGCTGCTATAAGAATTCAGTATCATTGGTGTTTGCCATACTCTAGAAAAGGATTTTTATGAAAATAAGCAAATATCCCTGAAAAAAACAAAAACCTATTATAGCCCTAGATTTATGCGTGAAGAAAAAAGTAGAGGAATTTAAATAACTACGTTCCTAAGAAGGAGTTTAAAGTTCTATTAATGAAAAGTAGAGTCACTCAAAGATGAAGTTTAGTCTAATTCAAATAAAATTGAGTTATATGGCCATTTCCCAATATTTACTCCCCATGTGAGATCTGGAAGATCATTATATCTCATGGGCCTGTGGCAGTTATCAGCATTACCTGATTCATCAACTCTCATCTTCTTAGTGGGGCTGTCACAGTTCTCATCATCAGACATTTCCATTTCTTCTTCTCGTCGGATGCCCATGAGCTGCTCACTTTGAGCATTACGGAGCTCCTGAAAGTACAGGGTACGCAACGTCAGAGTCATACACACCTGCCTTTTCTCTATGGGCTTGGGGTATATAATGACTGGCATATCAACATTTAGAATCCAAAGCTTTTCCCTCCCAGGTATAGCCCCACCTAATCTAAATGAAGTTCTGAGGAATATGGGGAAAGACCCAGGTCAGACCTCTGATAAATCTCTGCTCACCTATTGATGAGTCAAGGGCTCTTCAGCAAATTATCAATCTCTCTGAAGTCCCAATTTCCTCATTTGTAAACAAAAAATAGAGGATAATAATATCCACCTAGCAGGGCTGTTGCAACATTACCTAGAAATACCTGTTACATGACTGGCACATATCAGGGGTTTATACCTTATGATTAAGAATGTGAACAATGGAATTTTAAAAAGGCCTGGAGTACCGTTGACCCACTGTGTAATTTTGGAATGTTTCTTCAGCTCTCTTAGCCTCAATTTGCTCACTGGAATATCATGATAATAGTTTTGAGGATGAAATGAGTTAAGGCATGTACTATAGTTATCATCATACAAGACCTTTAGTTTGCTAAATTGATAATGTTGATCACTATTATTTTTCATATAAACATAGTGCCTCTGTATGTGTGTATGTGCCTGTGTGATCCCAAACACAAATACACACACACACAGGCCATTCAGATACCCAATATTTAATTAAAAAGATGTTAGAGAACAAAATAAAAGCAAATGCCTTCCACTTTTGTATCTCACTTTATTTTGTAAGGGATACTGTTTTTGCTGTAATAGTTGCTTTAGCATCACTTTAGAGCAGCGGTTCTCAACCTGTGGATTGCGACCCACAGGAACTGTATTAAAGGCTCACAGCATTAGGAAGGTTGAGAACCACTGCTTTAGAGCCATAGATCTTAGAATGGTATCTTATTTTCTCCACTTACGAAGGTGGTGACTTCAATCAAGTTCTTTGAGCCTTTGTCTATTCACCCATAAATGAGGAGTTATAATAATAGAAAGTTTAAATGCAATGGTATATGTGAAAACTCACTGTAGAAAGTAAAAAATTATACAATAAAGTTTTTACTATTTATTGTGCCTAAAGCATGTTATAATCATTTACATTAAATTATTATTATATATTGAGCTGTATGTTGTATATTTGTAAATCCTTATTCACTCTGTTCTCTTACATGCACTATCTTTGAAAAGATTAAAAACTGGGCATAAACTCTGCTATTCTTTTTCCCCTTTTTTAAAGTCTCTAAGAAGGTCAAATATTTAAAATAATTTCATTTGGTAATTAATAAACTTATGAGCAACAATAAAACTATATTACTAGTCCCAATTTATCAGTGGGATGACTTTAAACATAGCTTCAGTGCCCATTTGATGGATGTGCATATTATCACTCCATATTATGGTTTTTTTTGATTTTCATCTCTCCTTTAGCTCACAGATTTTAACTGCAGCATGATGGAAGGAAAATTATTTACTGCAGGAGGACTTGAATGGCTAACTCTGCACCTTGGGAATCCAGACAAAGGACAAAGGCAGAGGACAAAGAAGGCAGAAGGCAGAAGGCAGAGGGGTAGGCTTCAGGGTGGGGGTCAGGGGAAGCAACCATAGGTAGCCCTGAGTAGCTACCTGTGTGACAGAGGATTCCTCCTTATTTGGTCCTGTCACCCAGAAGGAAGAGGTCTATTTCCACCTTCAATAACACCTCATGGGCCTGTGGCAGTTATCAGCATTACCAGATACCCCAATGATTGATATCACAGGTATTGGAGGTGGGTGTCGCATGTGATCAGTGGGGGAAATTTTTAGGTTGAGGACAGCTAATTTTTCTACTGACAGAGAACGCAATTCCTAACGAGGTGGCTTGAAAATAACTGAAACAAGTAAAAAGTCAGAAGGAAAGAATAAATGAGGCTCAAAGTGCCTGTTGTTTAGTCCTTACAATTAATGACAAGTTATCATATGGTAGTTGTTCTTGTGGGGAAGGGTAATGAAAAGGGAAAAAAAATTGAGGGGAAAAAAAAAGCTGAAGGTGTTTCCACAGGGTGCCCCTGGTTCAGCAGTAAATCACTAGTACACTCTAATAAATCTGTAGAGGTGTTGCAGATAATTAACAGATGCTGTACATGGGTATGTGGGGAAAAAAAAATCAAGCCAATTATCAAGCTTATATGCAACTGAGAAATCATCTACAATGTTAAATTACCAACTGGTATTTAATCAATTAAGTGACACACAGGAGAGAAAATCAAAGGTAATTTAGACTTCTGTTTGCTAATGTATATCAGAAGAGGTAGGCAAGTGGCATGAAGGCACAAAGACCCTTCCCAGGAGCTCTTGCACAACTGTACTCCTCTGTCCTTCTGGAGTCTCCAATTCCACCCTCCAGCACTGAGCAAAGCCAGCAGGCTTGCTTAGGCAGTGCTTGGAGCCTTCCCAGGGACTGCACCTGGCACAGGCTGCAGGGCTGAGGGAGGGCGGGAAGTTGAGGCAGATGTGATAGGAAGCGTGAATTTAGATCACTATCTGATATTTGCTGACACTCACTTTCTAATGATGGCCTTTTTATGCCCAGGGTTTATTCAGTGTCATGCCATCTGCCTTTCTCTTAACATTCCTTTTAATCATGTTTGGTTTTTATGTGATGAAAAAACAAATAATCCATAGACTGATCATTCCCAAATATGAATCATAGTTCATGGATTACAGTTTGTGTTTTCATAACCCTCAACTTATATATTGCATCATAAATTAAGGATTATTTTCTTATCCTGAAAGTTTACATGACCTGCATCTCAATTCAGTGTCAAGGACAACACTGGGCAAGTACCCTTCTTTTCTGGCCCTTGAAAAATCAAAGAGAGACCCCAACCTCCTCTTTACACCTCATCTTGAACAGAAAACCAGACCGTATTATTCACCAACCACCTTAGGCATTAGTGAACAAAATTAAAAAATGCCCTTCTTAACAATAAATTGCACTAGCATTTTAAGTGTCACATTACTGTGAAGTCATTCAGTATTCACCGTAATAACAGTCATAATAAAGAATTCATTTGGTATTCATGTAGATGTTACATCTAGTGCTATTGGTATTCAACTGTAATTTAGCATTAGTTAATGGGCACTTAAAATGCTACCCCAATGATTGATATCACAGTACTTTGTGGTTCCTCAAACTCTGTATAAAACACTAATTTTATAAGTGTGATCCAAAGTCATTAAATAAATAAACCTTACCTTCCATAAGTTTGGGATTTTGAAAGAGGGGAATATCATTTACAGAACTTTAATATTAACATGCTAGAGATGGAGAGGCATCCAAATGAAAGAAAAAAAACCATTTTCTTGTAAAAGAAAAAAAAAAGAAGCAAACAAAGACAGTATACTTACTTTTAAATTACAGGTTCAAAGCGTACACTACACTGTGGAATTAAAAATAACAGCTGGATGACCAGTGACTAATGACCCATTTTGGTCTTTTAGCTGCCCAGGAAGGTCAAGTGTGGACTCACACTAAGGGGACAGATACTCACACTTTACACATGCAATGATGCTGAAGGGTGGACTCAGCTAGCTCGCACTTCTCTTGCGACATTTTCTCTGGGGAGAGGTGTGATAGAACTACTGCCTAGCACAGAGGACTGAGGCATTGCTTATGATGAGAAGGCAGGGATGGAAAGGCATACTTGCCATTTCTAGACCAAAGGGCAACAGTCATTATCACATAGAACACTGAGAAAAAAAAATGTGTATTTTAAACCTAGTTTTCTATTTTGAGTCACACTTTTCTTCAAAATAATTTATTCAGCAAAGTGTCTTGGTTTATTTCTGAGCTCTTTCCTGTGAATGGGAAAGATTCTTTTTTCCCTTTGCAGGGGAGAAAAACACTCTATTCTCTAAGTGTTATATCAGTTGCTTTTCTGGACAAGGAACAAGTCTGAGCTGAATTTGGAGCTGAAAATGAGAAAGGACAATGGAAGGAGGACCGCCTACTGCAACAAAAACCACAACGGCCGTAGCCACACTGTTCTCTGCCAATCCAGCTGTGTGATGGTGGTTAAAAGTAATAATAAAATCACCAACCTCAGAATGCTTTCGCCAAATGTCTATGTTCTTGCGCTGGGCTTTCGAGAAATGGTCCCAAGCTTTTTGTCTGGTAGAAGCGTTGAAAACGGCCACAATCTGCTCAACTTTAGTGAACAAGGAAGTCAAACAAGACAAGTAATTTATGTTGTGATCACTATAGGGAAGCAAAGCAAAGACACTAGGAGTCTATGGATGATGTCCCAATAGAAAGAACATCATCAATATCCATCCAATTTGTGCCTTTTTGTACTTACATTTTAGCAAGGTTGGGGATGTCTCCCTTCAAGTCTGTCTCCATAACTTTAGGTTAAAAACAAACTCTAAGTATGACTGGGAAAAGGTCATGAGCATCTACTTCCAAGTATTCTTTAGCTTTTGCTTAAATGTGGGATTCGCTATATCTATATACCTATATCTATAGATATATAGACAGGTACTGGCACACAGAGATAGATATGCAGATAAAGTAATGCGTGGTTTGGGGCTTAGAAGTGCAGCAGAGGTGGAGTGGCTAAAGGAGGAAGGGCTAAATAGTTTATTGTATTTTTCTCTTTTGGTCTCATCTCAAGGACTCCACTGAAGCCCTCTGAATGCATTGCCATGTCAAAGTTCCAAGCTGGGGCAATGGATAGCAGTATAATTATCTCCTCTCCATCTTAGGGGATACAGTCCATCCTTTTTCTCCCCTGATGCACAAACTGCAGAAAGTCCCCCAGACCCAGGCAGGGACGAGGAGTCACCACCCTCACTTCAACAGACCAAGGCTCACCCCACCAGCAGCGCTGGCATGCAGGCCTTACTTCAACACACATGGTGACTCTGTAGCTCCTCATGACCACACACCATTGCACTTTCATAAGGCTCCCCTCCCTCTGGCTCCCAAACTAGGTCAAGCTCTAACTTTATCACCTTGACATTGTTTAGCACTTCTATTGCTTCCAGGGACGATGGGTATTATTGGAATGATAAATGTTGAGGGGCTTTGAATAAAAACTATGTAGAGAAAGAGATGAGCTCTTAGGAGTGGGAGGGTGTTTGGAGTAGGGCTGACCAACTCTAAACTCAGTCTTGCTTAAACAGCTAGTAAACATGGGATTAAGTAAATTAAAGCCCTGAATTAATCATATGATTAAACTTGAACTTCTAAATATTTAGTTAGGAAGATAGTTAAAATTAGTCCCTTAAGGATGTTAATACTCTATCACAAGAAATCTTTTGCAAGTGATTCCCAAGGCTCTATTATAAAAAAAGGACATAAAAGCTCATCCAAATCTTCTGTTGTCCAAAGAATGCCAAAGAGTTAATAGAATAATCCCCACAGAAGAGCAACACACGGTGCCACATTTTACAAATTATCACACAAAATAAACAAGCCTATGACAGAGCCGAATTCCATTCACTTACATCATGAATATATGATATGCTAATGAGAAAATACCTCTCCATCTATGGGTAATTTTCACAGGGGGCTTTCATATTTACTTGTTTGCTAACTCGGGAGAACCCAACTCCAAATCTTATTTAGTTAACCTTATCCTAACACCAGGCCTTATATGAAGGGACAATAAAGGTTGAGACTGAGTATTTGGTTGGTAATAGTAAAAATTCTGCCATGAAAAAGAGTAGACTCTTAATAATAAAGGTATGCTAATGAGAAAATTATGCACATTTATGAACTGGGGATGCACGTGGAGGAGCACGAAGGGGAAATGCTTAGACAAGAGACACAACAGCCTAATATTACGCTGGTTTAGGCCAAAAACAGATCCCCTAATATCTACTCAAGCCATGTACTACTGTAGATATTCCCTCTCTGAAGCCAAGTGCCTCATTTAGAATATGCTATTACCATATCCCAGGGTGTAAGTTCAAATCATTCATCAAACATCTGGGATCTACCAGGTACCAGGCACTTGAATGATTGCTATAAATATATGATTAAGAGATGGTCCTGCTCTTGATGAGATGACAATCTCTAAAGAGAGAGAAAAGCAAGAAGTTAATAACCCTGTGCAAGAGAGGTATGGAGGTCAGAAAATTAAGTAGGTGAGTGGAATCAGGAAATACCCCACAAATAAGGCAACATTTCTGCCAGGTCTCAATAATGAATCAACGCTTGTTTAGCAGAGAGGGCAAGGGTGGTACATTCAAAGGCTGGCATGGAGATGTGAGAGGACTTTGTGTGAAAGTAGCAGGTGGGGATGGGGTAAGGATGGGTGAGAATGAATCAAGAAGGACCATATGCATCAATTCAAATTGTCAACTCTACATTGCATGTACAGCGAAGCAGGGTTGGCTTCGGAGAAATTACAAAGGCTTGAATTTAGACAGAGGCTCTGTAACAGAGTGCAGAACAAGCAGTCATTTAAACAAGAGTGGATAGGATGAAGTGGCTGACCTGTAGGGGGCGAGCAGGAAGACCAACGTGACAGGAGCTTTGGAAGCATGCCAAAGACATCTGAGAAAGAAGACAAGGAATCTGATTTTGGACATCCTGAGTTTGAGATGCCTGAAGGCCATTCAAACATAGCTGAAATATGGATGGGGGGGTTGAGAAAGAAGTAGTTAGAATTCAAAGAGATATGTTTGAAATGTCCTGGGCCATTTTTAATTTCTTAAAATTGTCTTCTTTTCAATAGGATAACTGATTAAAAGCAAAACTAAATGTGATTTAGTTTTATAGTTTTCTTATGAAGTTTTATACTTTTTCTTTCTAATGTGTGCACCAATCAAAAAGCAAAAAAACAATAAGTAGGTAACTCAGAGTAATACTGAAAATTCATGGTACTCAGATGGCCCAGTTTACTCCTCTCAATGCTGAACCAGCCATTTGTCTTACAAATGAAAGTTCTGGGGCACACAAAAGGACTCCAAAGGAATGCTTGGATCAGCATGAATTCATTCATTATTAGAGAAAAACCACTTCCAAGAGTATGCCCTAATGAATGTGATTCAAAGATAGCATATTTTTTAAATTATAAATGAGGATAAATACTAGAATCAATGTCATAGGTAAAGATCATACATTATTCAATTGCCTACAGTGGTAACACCAAACAGGAAGTCTATGAATTAGATGACCACTTACTACTTCTCTAGTATCATTCACAATACTTGTTTAACGTACAATAAAATCACAAATAGTTACTAACTCAATGGGGTCTTCAAAACTGTACTTATTGGAGAAAGAAGAACAGCTCACAGGATGACATGGGCATTTGTTCAAAAAGAATAGAGTATCAAAGTTGTACTGCAGGTAAAACAAATGTAGATCATCCCACCCAGTCCTGTCACAAACCTAGTGGTCTATGGGGTGGTGGCTGGAAGGCCCCAGGCCATCCTGTATCAGACAAAAAGCATAAATTCTGTTCTATGATTGCTACTTATTAGAAAAAAAAAATCTCAAAGTTTTGTAAGTATTATCTACCAAAAGAGTCCTCCATCAGCAAATTTAAATTTACCTTTCATACCTTGCAAATCTTTCCCCAGGAATGCTTTATTTTGCCTAAATTAGGTTATTTAAGGATCATAAGAATATATGTGATCGATTTTTCAAAAGTATGTTTGAATGTCCATCTTAGATGTCATATCAGAGTCCCAGTATACTTGGCAGCTACACTCGAACTTGAGGGAAAGATAACTAGAACTTTGATGAAGTTGCTAACCTCTCACTATTGATTATTCATTGCCTATACATGCATATGTGTCGAAATACATATACCCACATAACATATATGTGTATACATTCTTCAAAATTTAAAAACAAAAATCATCAACTAAGTATCTTAACAACTTCTTTGTTAATCAGGCCCAGGAAAGGTTGGAACTTGCCGCCCCTGGTATGTAGGCTGACGTGCTAACCACTGCGCTACAGTGGCCAGCTGTTGACTTTTTTTTTTTTTTTTTTCGCACTTCCCCCCACCTCGAGATGTGTGGACATCTGCTGAGTTTAGAACACTCTTCTTACTGATAGGGGACTTTATAAACTATCTTAAGAAGCACTGTCTTTATTAGTCTTTTCGTGGAAGAAAAGCTTGGACAAGGTCATCCATGTAAATGGGCCACATCTAAACAAGCTCCCTGGGAAAGAGCAGGACACAGAGCTCAAAAGCTCAGATTTCCCAGTTGCACAAGGTTCCTGAATTTTGAGCTCTGGGCAGAAAAGCATTGGGAGTAAAAAAAGAGAAAGGCTGAGGCCTCCAAAGAACACAAACATAGCCCTTTCTCCTTCAGGTCCCGCTGACTGCAGACGGCACCTCCTGTATTTCTTATTCCCACTAAATAGCTGTGAAAGAGCCTTAATCCATTTAGTGCCCCAAATATCTGGAGAAACTGATTAAGTCCTCACAGGCAGGCCTGCCTAAATAAAGCACCTCAAACAAATCTTCCAAGCTTCATTTTTGTTTTTAATGATAGAGCCTTAACTCTGTAGGGTTCAGAGGAAGTGTTTTTTTTTTTTTTTTTCTAAAGGATAACATTTTTCCAAATCCTCTATGAATAGCTCATAAGGGGTTTTCAAAGGCATATAACGAATGAACTAGTTGACCTCTCCCACCCTAACTTGTTGTTGTCAAACTAAAAGCTAGGGGAGGAAGGACAAGAGAAAGTACATGCAAGACTTTAGCACAGTACTGGAATCAAGGGATCTTGGCCCCAGAATAAAGAGTTATCATTGAGATTCCCAGACAGACTCCTGCACATTCTCTTGGGTCTGGGGCCCTCAGCACGGAGCAGCTAACAGTCAGCCTGGCGGGAAGCCCAGGAAATGGAGAATGAACATAGTCAAACACATAATTTGAGGAAGCATGGACTGGAATTTCAAGTTGAGGAGGGTAAAGGGCATTCTGGGTTTTTGTCTTGAGATGTGTAGCCAGAGAATTGCACGGTGCTGTGAATCCATCACAGCCTTGTCAAACCCAACAACACCAGCAGACATCAGATTTCTGTGCTTCCTGGCTAGATGAGGACAGGTACCTGGTTCTTTCAGGCAGTGGGATGCAGACAGAAGAAAAGCAACACGCTGATCAAAGTATAATAAGAGAAATAGGATGTTTTTAGCAAATTTCAAGCAAGCAGGAAATGACCAAATTGTTCAAATAAGTGGAAAGATATTGGGGATATAGTGACTCTTAAAGAGCTGTATAAATCCCAGGACATTTCAGGGAATTGTGGGGTCCTTTATTAATATATATACAGGGTGGTCATAAAGTACCACATTATTTTAAATTGCACACAAACTGTATGGCTACCATGCATGTTCAAAAAATTTTAGGAAAGTAACAAAACAAAAATGCATAAAATTATAGCTGTAATGGTTCCTCATAATATATGGCATTTATTAAGCTTTTTTTAATCCAAAATATCCCCTGCCATAATTACCCCTATTGACTATATGAAAGTAGTACATGTACGTAATAAGAAAGGAATAAAATAAAAGTCTGTCTTCCCATCTTGATACCCCTCACCATCTATTTGTCTCTGTAAGGGTAACTATTCTTAACAGATTCTAGCATATTCCTAAAGAAAAAAAAGTTATGCATATAGTACATATTGCATCTAATTTTCTGCGTGTAACCTCTTTTAGTACCACAAAGGTGTTAATACTATAAACACTGCTCTGTACCTTGCTTTTTTTCACTTAATATAGCTCAGAAATCTATTCATGTGTATACTAATAATAAGGCTGCTATAAACATCCATCAACATATCTTTTGACATCCTTCCATAAATATCTTTATAAAAAATTCTCAGCAGTAGGAAGGATAATAAAATAATCTCTGAATTTTTCATTTTGAGTGCTAGTGCCAAGTTACATTCCAATCTATGCCCCCTGTATATTTTCCAGATTGTTTCTTTCCTCTCTTGCCAGCAGTGAGTAATCAAATTTAATTTTTGCCATTCCTGCTACATGAGAGAAAGCATGAATTACATGGTGACCAATTCTCTGCACCAGTGATGTCTACTTTGCAGTTTCCATTATAAATAACAGAAATAAGTCAAGACTCATCCAACCCACCTTTTACTCACTAGTTGGCTCATCGCTAAGAGCATTCATATAGCAAGTAGAAGATAGACCTGGTTTCTGGGGGTCTTTTCTTCTTTGTGACCTTCCCAGTGGTGACCCTGATTTCCTCTAGGTCCCTGCTACCAACCTTACTGGTACTATGAATATCATATAATGGTAACAGGCTATTTCTAATTACTTATTACTTACTGGGCCAACTACTATGTTTGACGATTTAAAATAGTAGTTTTCAAAGTGCTGTTCCTGGACCAGCATAGCATCATCAGCCTCACTGGGGAACTCATTAGAAATGCAAATGCTCAGATCCCAGACACCTGAATCAGAAACTACAGAGTCAAAAGACTATTTTAATAAGCTTTCCAGGTGATTGAAAGGCACACCCAAGTCTGAGAAACTCTGAGTTAAAACATTATCTTATTTCAATTTCCCAACCACCCTCTGGACAAGTTCTATTATTATGCCCATTTTACTGATGAAGAAAGTGAGATTCATGGAGAGGTATAGTTACCTATCCAAGATTACATATTAGAGCAAGTGGTGAAGCTGCGAATAAAAATTATATCTGCTCAATGTTAAATCATGTATTTATATCCATTATCCTGTGGGCTAAAGTCTTTTGAGCACTGGGATATACACTGCGCTAGATAGACTCTGTACTAGGCACTGGGGCTAAAAAGAGCCAGAGATGGTTTTTGAGCTGCTCAGAATCCCTGGTTGAGAATACAATGGATTCACAGTTTAAGAACCCGTTGTAAGGAAATTTGAGGAGTGCTAAGGATGGCCAGGAAGGCTGTAGAGACCTCTGGGCTGAAACTTGCAGGTGAGTAGAATTTTCCAACACAAATAAGCCAAACATTTGAGGTTTTGATGGGGCAGGAAGCTGCACTGACCTCTCTCTAAAAGTTTACTGAGCAATCTGAGCCATGGTGCAGTATAATCAAAGTGCCAGGAATAAGGTCCCCCGCTGCTTTTGTGTCTAGCAGGCTGGAATTGACTTCTCTCAGTGTGTGCCCTCAGCCCTCTCCTTTAGTCTAAAATTCACTCTGTCCTACTTTTGTTGAAAAAAGTTGTTGAATAATAAGCCCCAGCAATGGAAACCTAAGGAGGTGGAGCAGAAAGAATGTTTTAAGACTCCAATGACGGGGTGAGGGTCGCACGTGCGAGGGGAGAGAGGGGAAACCTGTGTTTGTCAAGTCTTAGCTCTGTCACTAACCACCTGTGCCACCTGAAGAGAGCCTCTACGCCCGAGGCCCAAGGCAAAGGGGCTGTACCAGATGACCTGAATCTCCTTTCTAGCTCCAGAAGCCTCTGGAACAGGACTTGGTAAACGTTTGCAGCAAAGGAGTAATGGTAATAATTATTTTTGGCTTTGTAGGTTATCCAACTACCCTGCTATAAAAGGGGCAGTTAGCCTCCACAGAAAGAAATCCTCTCACTTTGCAGCCACTCTTCCATGAGTCTCCCTGGGAACAGTTTCCTTTCGCTGGAGCACAAACATCAAGTTTCACCTCTTTCAGTTGCACAAAGAGTCAAGAACACATTATCTCTGCCTTAAAGCAACTGACACTTTACTTTTCTCCGGTTTAAAAGTGCCCCAGCTTTAAAAGAATTTTTGTTAGAAATGTTTTTGTGTGTGGATTCTTTCCAACATAGCTCAGAAACTGTTTCCCATAGTCCCCGCTGCCAGCAGCACACATGCTCCTTCCCTGGCCCTGGGCAGCGGCTTCCTTTCCAGTCCTAGAAGTGGGCTCATAATCCAAGTAGCAGACTCTTCATCTTTAGCACCCAAAAGTTGTATCTTTTCTGAATTGCTGGATTTCACTCAACATGTACTATGTTAAATCTTGAAATGTGGCCCTGTACAATTCTTTATTGTCCCAGAGTATAAGATTGAATCTCTCTCTCTCATATTTTAGTACCATTAAAAATAATTTTAAAAAATGTTAACATCATTATTTGATTTAATATATGTATTTCCAGTGAGACTGAAAGGACAGAGTCCAAAAAGGTACCTTTTAGTTCTGGCAGGCTTTTAGTGTCCTTTACTTTTGGTAAATAGAACATTTTATGCTCATCTTTCATTTGAAAGTTTTTATAAAAATCATTTTCTCTGGACATTTATTCCCTGACACCAAAGAATTATTTTTTAAAATGAAAATAATGTTTTCAATGTTTAACACATTCGCAGAAATAGCATCAGGATGACTTTGAGGAGAAATGGAAAACCTGTTGAGTTGCTAAAGCACTTGTGGGGAATTTCTTTCCCCATGGATGAACTCTAGCAATGACTGCTACAGACATGGGAAAGCATTTTAACACTTCATAAAATTCTTTTTCGACAGCAGGGGACAGACGAGCCAAATTTCCCTTGGTGGAGATAAAAAATGTTTAGCTGAGATGCTCGCAAGAAGCAAATGATTTCAGAAAGACTTCTTAGGCAGAAGAAATGTGGACAAGGACACCAATCTGCCTAAAATGGGAATCACAGTACACAGAGATCAAAAACCCCCACATTTCACTTCAACCCTTAGCAAACAGGCTGGCACTTGATAAATGTTTATGCAATGAATTTAATCATTCATTCAAACATCTGAGGCTTTTACAATTTTTGCGGAGAAGATAGATGGTGGCGTGACAGCAGAGAACTGTCAGTGCACTGTGTAGCTGTCTCTGACAGTAATTCTGACCAGTGTTCAGCACCTGTACGGTGCCATACACACATTGTCAGGGTCAAAATGTGGCTTAAAATTCACAAATCAGCCCGGCAGGAGTAACCTTCACAGCAAGGCACAGACAGGACATTTGCATGGAACAATACCGTATCATATGTTCTGTGATCACATTAGGAGCTTTCCATATCATGGTTGGGTCTTGGCAGGTACTTGTTGTTTTTAACTATCTAGAGACGTTAAGGCTCTAATTGTCCACATGATAAAGATTGCAGTATTTTTAGGGTGGGAAGAAACCTTTGGGATTATCTTTCCAATTCTTTTATTACCAATATGAGAAAAAGGAGACTCCAATTGCTTAAAGGACTTTTCTAATGTCACAAAGCTAATTAGTGTCATACTGAATGAGAACCAGGATCTCTTCATGCCTAGTCAAAAGTCTCCCCCACCACTTGCTATTTTTAAGACCTAAGATGAGGCATTTCCTATCACAAATGCATATAGCAAAATTGCAAGATCTAACTTTCTAATCCCCAGGTTAAAACACTATTAACAGTACTATAATATTATCATACTACTTAAAATTCCCAACTAATGTATATTCTATTATATGTGTTCTACTTTAAAGAGAATGGTATATTAAAGTTATTGAGCATGGTTTACCCCCCAAAAGTGACATTTAGAATATATGTTCTACGGTTACTAGGTTCTAGTCCAATTTCCAAGGCCATCTTCATTTTCATCTATGATCAATCAACAACCAACACCTGTACTGAGATCTCCCATATGCTTACAAGAATTATGCCAGGGTCAGAATCAGTGCAGTTAGGTGAGAAAAGAGAACAGTTAGTGGCTCACATCTCTATTTAGCATAAAATCTTGTGAGAGGTAAAAACAAGCAAACAAACCTGATGCACATAAAATAATTAAGTAGTCCAGTAGATAGTTTTAACAAGTGCTATAGAAGGTAGGAGGAGAAGAGATGGTTAGGGGCTATAATGGATAGATTTCCTAGAGGGAGTGAAACAGAAGCGGTTGGAATTCTGGCACTGGAAGGAGGGAAAGTATTTTTGGCAAGGGAGGCAATGTGAGTGTGTTGAGGTAGGGAAGAGGGTAGTGCCAGAAGCAACACCTTCATTTTCTTCCCAGACAGCAGCATTTATATTCAGTGTGACACCAGACACTCCTTCAGCTGTACATTTGTAGTTATAATACTTTCTGATAATATTCATTTTTCACGAAAAAAAAAAGGATCAACCCACATACAGGGTTAAAAAGAAAATTATACAAGGAGCCTAGAACCTTGGTTCTAATTTGCCCATAAATTACTAAACAACCATGGCCTCTGATATCTATTCCCCGAGCCTCCGTTTCCTCCTCTGTAAAATGAGAGGGTTTGGCCCAGACAGTCTCTAAGGTCCCTCATATCCCTGACATTCTAAAATTTTCTCGTTTTATTCATGCTCATTATATTTATGGCACATATTTTTAAATTAATATTAATTAAGCCTTCACTGCCATTTACTTTCCTGTTTGCCTTTTCTCCACTTTGCCCCCTTCTCTCTCTTCTCTCTTACCAGGAAGCACATTGGGAAAGCATCAAAATGGGACGATTATGGAGTGTTTAAATTTTTATTAGATATGTGTGTGTTCTAACAAGGCATGCGCATTTGATCACCTTGGCATGCATACTAATCACTGAACGCAGTGGTACATGCTTCCTGAAGTTTATAAACAGCTCCTGTCTGAGCTTTGAAATGACAAGTTTTGCTCATAACTGAAAAATTGAAAGTGGGCAGGCCTTTGGGGAGTTCCTATGAAGTATCAATTTTTAAAAAGCAAAGGAGATCAAACCCCGAAAAGTCTTTCTTCTATATCTAGCAAATGAGACCTATCCATCTGGCCCAGGAGGGAGGAGAAAATCCCACATCAGGACAGACTTCATCTAACTTCTTCATCTAATGTCTTTGATAATTGTACATCCATGATCAGAAGTAAATATTTACCCCAAACAGAAGTGAGCGGATGTGTACTCCCCAAACTCCTGGTTGGGTTTAGCTGCTGCCCCTGGACATTTAAGTCAAGGCTTCCATAAAAAGAACAGCTATTGATTCTATTTAATAGCTGTCCTGGGGTGAAAGCCAGAGATATGTAAAAGGTTAAAACTTACTCAGGGTGGGAAACCTGCAGCCTTGGGGCCACATGTGGCCTTCAGGATCCTTTAGTGTGGCATTCTGCATATTGACTGAATCCAAATTTAGTAAAGGGATTTATTCTGTGAAATTTGGATTTGGTTAAGGGGCTGTACTTGGGGATCTGGAGGGCCCAGTGTGACCATGACTGCTGGACTTTGATAGA
Source organism: Loris lydekkerianus (assembly GCA_963574355.1). Lineage (NCBI taxonomy): Eukaryota > Metazoa > Chordata > Mammalia > Primates > Lorisidae > Loris > Loris lydekkerianus. The sequence goes on from CAUYPK010122671.1 coordinate 19,645, forward strand.
GACCTGAAGATAAACCACAATTTTTTCTTTATGCTATTATTAAAGGTTCTTAGTTGTTTTTTTTTTGAAGAAGAAATTTTTGTTATGCACTGAAATTCAGGAATAGCATCTCAGCTTTCTTTCTCCTTGGTGGCTAAAAAGCAATTTAGGCCAACCATTTTAGCAGATGGAAACTTTCCAAATGAAAGCGAGGACAAGTATGACCAGCAAGGGAAGAAGATGCATCTCATCCAGTTCATGGACACACACCTCAAGTTGAGCTTGTCCCGTTTAACCAACTGGCTATTTCCAGCAAAATCTATAAAGGGACCCATATGCTTTTACCAGTCTTTGAGCTTCTCAGTGTACTTGAGCTTTCCTGGAAGTTGCTGTAACCAGCTAGTCTGCCAGTATTCCTGCTTGCAAACTGCCTCACAACTTCCCGACACACTTGGCTGCTTAGTGGACAGGCTGCCATGGAATGCCCAAAGAATGATACTGACCAGATGTGGATCTTCTATGTGGGAGAGACCATCGGAATAATCAGGGTATTTTCCGTCACCCCAGGGAAGGAAAGCTGAGACACCATTCCTGAATATTCACATTTAACAATCCTCATCTCATTCTAAGTGAGGAAGCCAAAACGTGATTCCTGTGGCCTTTGCCAGGAATATCAATGCAGACAAATGGGGTGTGACTGGTTCTGCTTTTGGAATGTGCAGCAAATGTGTCAATCACTGTGGACTTTGGCAGTTATTGTCAAGGAAGCAGCCCCACAATAGGGACACTAAACTCACCTTGTCACATTGAATGGAGCTGCAGAAAGCACAAAATGTAGTTGGGAAACAGAATTGTAGCTCTACCAGAGAGAGGGAACCTCAGGACAGGATGCTGAAATATGTACATATCTACCAGGTTAGTCAAGTTACTGCAAATGTTTTCACCGGGGATGGCAGGATTTGCTTCCCCTTCATCTCTAGGGAGTAGTCATCTTTGTAAACGCACACAGAAGAGATTGGAAAATCCTGAGGGTGCTAAATGAGATATGCAATCTTCCTGTTCTGACTCCCAGGCTTAATTCTTAAGTTGGTGCAAAAGTAATCATGGTTTTGAGCCATAAATTTTAAAACCTTATAACTAGTTTCAAACACATCTTTATTAATCAAAATAGGAACCATTACAATCAACACATTGTTGCCAAGGAGAAATAAGTTTTGTTTCTTCCTGCAGCTCAAAAATCCCTGCTTTGGGATTTGATGGACTCTGAAAGTGTTTTCTTCATCATGCTCATTGTGCTTTCCCTGCAAAAGATTGTGTGGATGCTTGAAGAGGAGGTAGCTGGTTGGTGAGAAGGAAGGTGAATACAGTAGATGAGACAAAACTTCGTAGCCTAATTCATTTAACTGTTGAAGTGTTGCTTGTGTGACGTGCAGTTAGGCATTATCGTTGAGAACTGGGTCCTTAGCCAGCACTGTGGGATTTTTCACACTCTCTGCTGATATTTGCCCACTGCAGAAATACCTCCCAGAATCAAATTATGGGGCTGAGGGAGACTCACAAAACAGCAACAGGTAGATGGTAAATGTAAAGGTTGTCAGGCAGTTACAATTGGTGATACTACAGGATTAATTCTTTTGTTGACTCTTTCACCCCAGCCCTCCTAATATGTCCTAGTCTGCCACCAAGTGTTTGGTAAAGTGTGGTTTCCAATAAAAGCATAGCTACTGAGCTCTTCTTTCAGTGTGCTTCATTAAACATGCAAGTTGAAACCCCATGACCTGCCAATAGTGCAAACACCTATGCCAAACTATTCAATGAGGTCATCAGAAATTTCTGAACTCAACCATTTCAGGTTTCCTGCCTGCCTTGCTATTACTCATTCATTCACTTACTTATCCATCATTCACTCACTTGTTGAATATTTTTATGTTTTGGACATTTGAATATATATGGATGAATAAAAAAGATATGCCCTTTCTTTGAGATGTCAACTATAATTATTAAAAGTAGATACATGTATGTCATGAATATGCTACACATTTGGGTAAGAGTTATAAAGGACCTTAAAAAGATATAATGACAGTGAATCTACTAGAAGAGGGTGAACCAGAAAGATATCTCTGAAGTAATGACTTTTTATTCAAGGCCTAAAAAATGAGAAGGAGTCAAGCATGCAAAGGCAGGGAGAAGGGCACACTAGACAGAGGGAATGGAAGGTGTGACAGCTTGGAGGTGAGAATAAGCTCTTCTGGGCTCAGGAGGGGGGCCAATGGAGATGATCAAAACTGGTGCTAGAGAGGCAGGCACAGGGAGCTCTGTAGGCTGGGGCAGTGAATACTACTGTAAGCATAAAGTGAAGCTACTCAGGGATAACGGTGGGGAAGACATAATTATGATTTATAGCAGATGGTGTGTAAAAAACAAATTGAACTGGAGTAAAATTGGAAAAGGAAGCATTGTGTATGGCAGAAATTGAAAAATCTTTCCCTGTAGCCATTCTCCCCTTACTATGAGATTCCTAATTATATTCTGGAAAGCAATGGCCCCACTGAAAGATTGTATCTTCCACTTTCCTTGTAGTAAGGATACCATGTGTAATAATTCTGGATAATGAGACATATGTAGAAGTCTGTTGTGGATCTTTGAGCTAGTTTTTCTTTCTTGGTATAATAATAATAATGCAACTCCTTCCTGCTTCCCCCCCCCCCCCTTTTTTAAACTGTGATTTCATCCCGAAAAAAGATGATGTGATGGCAGGAACAGTAGCACCCATTGACAATTATTCAGAAAAATTAGTACCATCAGAGAAACTTCAGCCCAGACAGCCTTCTATCACTGGATCATTGCCAACACCACTTATTTCTGGATTTTACCACGTGTAAGGGGGGGGGGGAACTCCACTTGTTTAATTAAAGATATAGTTTGGTAGAGTTTTCTGTTCCTCATAAGGGACACCATAACTGCCATACCAGGTAATCATAGTAGTTGGGGCAGCCTGGATGAACTTGAGTGGTGGCAGCTAAAATGAAAGAAAGGGGACCAAATAGCAGTACATTTTTGAAGGTAGAAACCATGGACTCTTTGGGGTCTAGATGTGGGGGTTTGAAGGTGGGAAATGGTGGGTGTAAAATGCACTCACAAGATACTGGCTTAAGAAATTATTAAAATAGGAAGGAAAAACCAGAAGAGGGACCAAGTTTGAAGATTACATGCAAATTACATGCCATTTATGACATTTCCAAGGTGTAGTGCCTCGGTGGTATCTATTACAGCCATCTCCACTCTTATGGTTTCTGTGACATGGCATTTTCCTGGCTCCTCACTCCCCCTTCATTTACTCCCACTCAGGAGTGAGTGGGCCAGCCTGCCTGGAGAGAGTGCTTATTCCAGTCCTCTCCTCCTGTGCCCAGGTGTCCAGGTGTGGGCTCCAGGGCACAAGGCCTGTGGTCTGCAGTGCTGCCTGAGGGTGCATGCTCAGCCCCCAGGTCCAGCACCAGGAAGCCAGTTATTGCTTCCCGTCTCATTTTCCACTTTGGCTGCTATCAGTAATACAAAGCTAATATTTGGACTACTACTCCTTTTTTGTTTCTCTCACTTGCTTCAAATGCAGGCTGACTTACATCTAGATGATGTAAGACGGGTCGGCATGCTGTGTTCGTTCAGCCATGTCACAGGAGCCTCATTTTTAATAGGCGCCTTTGTCAATAGTTATTGCCAAATAAAACTAAATTCTTTCCTATTTTGACCTGTGGCCGCCCTCCCATCTTCATTGTTAGGAAACAGGGTTGACACTTTTCTGTGAGGTGAGAATTTATTTAAGACTGATGCTAGTGAGCACTACTGTTCAGGCATACAGGTCTTGCCATAACTTTGTAGGGAATTGCATTATTACAATTGTTTTCCCTGCTTTCTATCCCTTTTCTATACCCAATCCTCTACTCAATTTACCCTTACCTTCCCCCATCCACCACTTCTCTCCTTTAAAACCTGGCATCAATTTTAGTTTAGTTAATTCTATTTTTAATAACCCTATTTTTTATTTTATTTAATTAATTTATTTATTTATTTTATTAAATCATAGCTATGTACATTAATGTGGTCATGGGGCACCACACACTAGTTTCATAGACCATTTGACACATTTTCATCACACTGGTTAGCATAGCCTTCCTGGCATTTTCTTAGTTATTGTACTGTCACGTTTTTAAATGCCCATGGCATGTTGACAAGGCTGAGGCCACTTGGTGGTGCCTG